>VWYK01052776.1:12854-23540 GCA_013399775.1 Semnornis frantzii
TCTCAGTCCCGAGCGGAAGGTGCGCAACCCTAAAGCTGCTCTCAGTCCCAAGGTGAAGCTGCTCAACCCTAAAGCTGCTCTCAGCCCCAAGGTGAAGGCGCTCAACCCTAAAGCTGCTCTCAGCCCCAAGGGGAAGGCGCTCAACCCTAAAGCTGCGCTCAGTTCCCAGGTAAAGGTGTTCAACCCTAAAGCTGCGCTCAGTTCCCAGGTAAAGGTGTTCAACCCTAAAGCTGCGCTCAGTTCCCAGGTAAAGGTGTTCAACCCTAAAGCTGCGCTCAGTTCCCAGGTAAAGGTGTTCAACCCTAAAGCTGCGCTCAGTTCCCAGGTAAAGGTGTTCAACCCTAAAGCTGCGCTCAGTTCCCAGGTAAAGGTGTTCAACCCTAAAGCTGCGCTCAGTTCCCAGGTAAAGGTGTTCAACCCTAAAGCTGCGCTCAGTTCCCAGGTAAAGGTGTTCAACCCTAAAGCTGCGCTCAGTTCCCAGGTAAAGGTGTTCAACCCTAAAGCTGCGCTCAGTTCCCAGGTAAAGGTGTTCAACCCTAAAGCTGCTCTCAGTCCCAGGGTGAAGTTGCTCAACTCTTGAGCTCCTCTCAACGTCAAGTTGAAGGTGCTTCACTTTGAGCTGCGCTCAGTTCCCAGGTAAAGGTGTTCAACCTTGAGCTGCAACCAGTGCCTAGGTGAGGGTGCTCAACCCTGGGCTGCTCCCAGTGACAAGGTGGAGGTGCTGTCAGTGCCCAGGGCGGGCGGCTGGACAGCAGAGCACAGCTGGGGGCAGGCAAAGGACCCTATGACTTCCCCAACCTCCAGACAGCTTTCATCCCACAGGGAAACAGGACGGGAAAACTCAACACCTTACAGCCATAGATTTTGGATCAGGAAGTGTTTGGCCGCACTCTTCTTGGGTGGAGGAAGGCAGAAAGAGGCTGGCATCTCCCAGATCAACCAGTATCACCGGGGAGCTGGGGGGCACGCTCGAACTGGGACTCTGGCACCAGCGATGCTCCACCGCTCCTGTAAAATCCCCTTGCACACGCTCCGCGGGGGCTCAAAATGACCTGGCGGGAGCCCGGGGGGGGCTGCGCGGCGCTGCGGCAGCTCCCGGGGCTGCGGCTGCTCAACCCGGGAGGGACGCGGCTGGGGAGCGGGGAGCTGGAGGAAGCGGAGCAAAAGCTCCTCCTTCCTCCGCTGCCACTGCAGCTCCTCTCCCGAGAGCAACAGGCGGAAACAGCCCTGGCGGCATCCCCCAGCGCTGCCGGGGCAGGATCCGGCTGGAGGAAAGGCCTTGGCTCCGTCGCTCGCAGAGCCATGGGCGCAGCGAGCAGCCGGGCTGCGAGCGACGAGAGGAAGAGGAAGGAGGAGGATGTGGCGGCGTGGCCAGAAGGCTCAGGCTGTTCCCAGCTACTGAGCGGCTCCAGGGAGTCGCTGCCGGGATGGATCCGTGCCCTGGGATGGCTTCGATGCGTGGATGCTTCCAGAGCACTGAGAGCTTGGGTTGGGCAAAGCTTGGCTCAAGCATCGCCAGGTTGTGTGTCTGGGTCGAGGCCAGACGGCGTGGAAGCAGCTCCAGGGCTGTGGAGTGAGGCTCTTCCTGGGCTGGATGTTTACCCGGCGGGAGGAGGAGAGGAGGTGGCCAGCCCTGCAGAGAGGCATCCTGTTTATCCTGCCTGAAATAGCTCTCCTTGGCTGGCCGCAGGCTGCCGGGCTGGGGAGGGGGACAGGAGGCTGCTCACACCTCTCCACGCCAGCTACCACCAACCCTGTCCTGAAATGGTGCCCACCACCTGCCTGGCACACTCAGAGAAAATGGGCCACAGGTTTCTTCCCTCACACCATGCCGAGGTGCTGCTGTTTGGGGGAGAAGGGGGAAGAGGAGAGGGAGAGAATATTGATACTCCCTTGTCAGGGCAGGCTCTGCCAAAGCCAAGCTCTCAGCATGAGAGAAAAGAGCATCAGGACATCCACTGGCATCCAGATGCTACCCTGCATCTGCCCCAGCACCTGTGAGAGTAATAGCAGCCAGGGCTGGGCTGCAATAGGGAGCTGTTTGGTCTGGGGAATCCCCTGGGCTGGGTTTACTCCCCAAGGATGCCCACTACACCTTGGCACCTTGGTATGTTTCTCACCCCCACAAGTCATTTCAAATCATAGATTCATAGAATGGTTTAGTTTGGAAGGGACATTAAAGATCATCCAGCTCAAACTCCTCTGCCATGGGCAAGGACACCTCCCACCAGCCCAGATTGCTCAAGGGCTTGTCCAACCTGCCCTTGAACACCTCCAGGGAGGGGACATCCACAACCTTCCTGGGCAACCTGTCCTAGTGTCTTGCCACCTTCACTGAAAAGAATTCCTTCTTCATCTCCAGTCTCAATCTCTTCCAGCTCAAATCCATTGCTCCTCATCCTATCCCTGCAAGCCCTCCCTCCCAGCTCTCCTGGAGCCCCTTCAGGTGCTGGAAGGCTTCTCTAAGGCCTCTATGGAACCTTCTCTCCTCCAGGCTGAACAATTCTGACTCTCACAGCTGAAATGTTCCCCTTTTTCTTATTGCAATGCCCCCTCAGAAAGCTTCACCCTTGACAGCAAGCTTGCTTATAGTCTGTGTGCTTGTTCCAAGTGCTGCTTGATACCAAGGGATTCTCCTGGGAAATTTAGCTACAGCAAAATCTCATTTCCAATCGAAAGTTGTTCCATTGGAGGCTTCTAAATGCTTTCCCCAGTGCTGATCCCTGAGGAGTCTGGCTCTGAATTGGTTTGAAAGTCTGCCTTAGTGGGGAGATGGCATTTAAAAGGGGAGGAAAACTCATCTCCCTCCCTCACACGGCAGGAAAACATTGAGCATCTACCCATGGAACTTCATTATGAGAAACCAAGCTTCATTCCTTTAGGAGAAGCAATGTATGGGCTGTGATTTGGGCAGTGCCCACTGGGTCCTGCTAAACAGCCCAGATAAGTGGTGTAAACCCTTTGGGTCTGATAAACCACCCCAAGGAAGCAGTGCAGCACTATGCAGCCAGCCCTGACCTGCCCTTTTTTGCCCACTGATTTATTTCTTAAGGTGGAAAAACAAAATAGAGAGCAGTGCTGCTGTCGGTTTGCAGACAGGAAGGCTCTGTGTGTGGCAGGCAGAATTAGCATGTCAACAGGGACTGGAGGCCCCAGTGCAGACACAGAGCCTGTTTCTGAGGTTCAGAAAACCACCTGAAGCCAAGCACAACGTCCTGGCACCAGTACCCAGTCACGAGGTTTTGCCACATGCTGGCTGGTGGCAGAGACAGAGGCAGCTGCTAGAGCTTGAGGAGAGAAAAGCAAAGGAGTTATCACGCAGAATCACAGAATGTCAGGGGCTGGAAGGGACCTCCAAAGCTCATCCAGTCCAACCCCCCTGCCAGAGCAGGATCACCTAGTCCAGATCACTCAGGAACATGTTATCTGAAGGGTTTGTTATGACAGGAGGTGTTTAGAGGCTCAAAGCTCAAAGGTGATGTCATGCTGAGCACTTCTTGATGTGTTCCCACTGGCCATGAGCAGAGGAGTTTGTCCCCAAAGAGGTCCTGCTCAGGGTTTACTCCATTCTTGACATGATCCTGGGCAGTGTTTCCCCCTTCCTCAGCATGTCCTGGGCAGTGTTTCCCCCTTCCTCAGCATGGTCCTGGGCAGTGTTTCGCCCTTCCTCAGCATGGCCCTGGGCAGTGTTTCCCCCTTCCTCAGCATGGCCCTGGGCAGTGTTTCCCCCTTCCTCAGCATGGCCCTGGGCAGTGTTTCCCCCTTCCTCAGCATGGTCCTGCTCAGGGTTTCCTCCATTCTTGATATGATCCTGGGCTGTGTTTCCCCCAACCCCAGCGTGGTCCTGCTTAGGATTTTCTCCATTGCCAGCATGTTTCTGGGCAGTGTTTCCCCCATTCCCAGCATGGTCCTGCTCAAGGTTTCCTTCATTCTTGACCTAGTCCTGCTCAGTGTCTTCTTCATCCCCGTTGCCTTGCTGGTTGCCTGGGGAAGATGAGGCCAGGCTGGATGAGGCCTTGAACAACCTGGTCTTAGTAGAAGGGAGGTTGGAACTGGATGAACTCTAAGGTCCCTTCCAACCCAAACCATCCTTTATTTGCCAAGTACTCCAAACCTCCCCTTTACCCTTCCATGGACCCATCATGTCCCATGGACAATCCTGATGCGCCAATCCATGTCTGTGTGGAGCATTTGCCAGGGGGAAAAAAAAAAAAATTAAAAATCCATTATTTGGGATGTTTTTGTGCTCACACAGCCTGCCAGGGGCTGTGTGCTCAAATTCCTGCCCCTTCTCCTTGTCCCTCTGGGTTCAGGACCTGTGACAAGGATCCCTCTGCTACGTTCCCCTTGGTTTTTCCACACAGCCATTTAGCACGGTGTAAAATCTGGCCTCTCAGCAGCAAAGGTGATGGATGCACCTGCAGAATGCCCAGAACAGGCTGTTCCACATCACCTCCCACCTCCAGGACCAGCTGAATTCCTGCCGCCACTAAATGCAGCAGAGAGCTTTCAGACCAGTAACCATTTCTCTCCCGTGACTGCCACAAGGAGCAAGCAGTGGAGTCCTTTCGCTCTCGTCGCCCCTGGAGGAGGATCTGGTTTCGCTTCAGCTGGATCGCTGGGAAACTTGATCACTCTGAGGAGAAGAGCTTGAGGGTGCTTGTGGGCAGGAGTTGCAGCCCAGCGGCTTTCAGGGTGTCTTTTGCAAATAGAGAGGCACAAATTTCAGTTCAGTTTTATGCCCCTTACTCCAACAAGGACATTGAGGTGCTGGAGCATGCCCAGAGAAAGGCAACGAAGCTGGCCAAGGGTCTGGAGAGCAGGGCTGGTGAGGAGCAGCTGAGGGAGCTGGGGGTGTTCAGCCTGGAGAAAAGGAGACCGAGGGGAGACCTCAGTGCTCTCTACAACTGCCTGAAAGGAGGACGGAGCCAGGTGGGGGTTGGTCTCTCTAGTATCAGGTGATAAGATGAGAGGAAATGGCCTGAAATTGTGCCAGGGGAGGTTGACGTCGGATAGCAGGAAAAATTTTCTTGCTGCAGGAGTGGTCAGAGATTGGAACAGGCTGCCCAGGGAGGTGGTGGAGTCACCTTGCCTGGAGGTGTTCAAGAAATATGTGGCCATGGTGCTTTGGGACATGGTTTAAGGGCCACAATGGTGTTGGGTTGATGGTTGGACTTGATGATCTCAGAGGGCTTTTCCAACCACGACAGTTCTGTGATTTCTCCAGGCTCAGGTCCCCCATCCACAGGGGGACAGCCACATGGAAACTCACCCAGGGCCACCTTTAAGGCCTCAGAGGTGCAGATGGCATGTCCTTATTCAGGGGCTCTGCTGAGATGTGGGGTCTGAGCAAGCCAAGGCTGAGCAGGAGAGAAAATCACCTGGCAGGGTAGGGTGTGAAGGTGTCCTTCTGCGCTGGGTGCTATTCACCCCCGCCAGGAACTGGCCTTGGTGCAATCCAGGGCTGTAGAATTGCAGCAGTAAAGCTTCCCCGTACTGATAAAGCCGCAGGCAGCTCTGCCCAGCCCCACGGAGCAGCAGTGCCATGCCCATGGCTGCAGGCATGGGTGGCTGCACCCTCAGCCCTACTGACTCCAGCGGGATTTGCTGCGCCGGAGCAGCACTTGGAGATAAGGAGGTGACTAAGCTGTGCTGATTCAGGGCTGCCGTGATCCCTGCTTTTGCTGATTCAGGACCAGACCAGGATCTGTAACCTCCAGCCTAGGGATGGAGTGCGGTAGCTCCAAGCTTTGGCTTTGGGGAGCAAGTCAGGACCCTGCAAAGACCCAAAACCAGACCCATGGGGCTGGGACAGGGGTCGGGGTGTGCCCGGAAGAGTTACCCCCACCCACACACCCCCACGGGTGAGCACCCAGCCCGCTGCAGGGATGGCACAGACAGGGGTAGCGGACCGCAGCCCCCCGGGCGGGCAGGAGACGCAGGGAGGCTCCTGTGGATCGCTTTCGCCCTCTGCTGGTCGGCACTGGGATAGCTGCGTACCGGCACCGGGCCCGGACTGGGAGTCGCGGTGCAGCCTCTGGAGGGCGCCACAGCCTGCAGGCACTGGCACTGGAATGGCATCGGAAGGGCACTGGGAAGGGGCACAAGCGTGTGCACCGGTATGGCATGGGCACCAGCATGGGATGGGTATTGGGAGCAGGCACTGGCACAGACACTGGCATGGCATGGGAACCAGGATTGGACATGGGCATGAGCGTGACATGGGCTCTTGGAATGGGCATAGGCATGGGCCAAGGAAAGGGCACTGGCATTCTATGAGCACTGAGAATGGGCACGAGTATGGGTGTGCTATGGCACTGGCATAGCATGGGCACTGGAAAGGGGTACTGGCATGATTCGGGCATGGCATACAGCTTCTGTGGCCTGAGTAAGGGCAATGAGAATAGGAACTTGTGCTGGCATGGGCATAAGCACAAGCACAGCATGCTGGCATCAGCATTGTCTCTGGTATGAGCATCAAATATGGGAATGGGCACCAGCATGGTGCATACTCGTGGGTAAAAGGCATGGGCACAAGATACAGGCATGGCACATGGGACATGGGGACAGGAATGGAGTGTGGGCACCAGAATGGGCATGGAGAACAGACAGTGCCTCTCCAGCCCCTCCAGCTGCTTGGAGGCTGCTGTGGAGTCCCAGGAGGGTCTGGGAGCTGTACCAGCCACCTGGCTTTCCCTGGAGCCCACGGTGGTGGGCACTGGGCACCAATAAGCATGGCAGCAGTGGCCTCAACCCCTTTGACCCTTGCTGTGGGATCCTGGGCAGAGCTTGTTCTGTGCTGTGGGCTCTGCACCACTTCCAGACTGCAGACATCTGCAGGGCCTGGGGCCAGGTCACCTCAGCCACCACTTGGGTGTTTGCACTGGGAAAAGGAAACCAAACTGAGTCTGAGCAGTGCTGAGCCCCTGGGGCACCACAGACCTGGGCCCTGCTTGCACCAGGGCAAGTGTCTGCTCAACCACCACCCCTCTGCCTCCAGGAACATCCCAGGATATACAGAGGTTATTAACACCAAGCCACAGCACCCCAGGCACCAGAGATATGGGTGACACTGTGCACTCCCTGTCCCTGCAGCCACCTTCCTCTGGGACACATTCCCAGCCCTGGGGTGAGTCAGTGTTGCAGAGGCAGAGATGTGGTGCTGAGGGGCATGGTTTGGTAGGTAGAGAATGGTTGGGTAGAGTTAGGTTGGACTGGATGATCTTGAAGGTCTTTTTCAGCGAAAGCAGTTCTGTGATTTGGCTTCATCATCACCAATCTGCCACTGCCTGCAGTGGGGGTGGGCTGGGGTGGAATTGGCCTCCCTGTTTCACCCTCCCCCACCCCGGTGATGGATGTGTGCCTCAGCTGGGTGGAACCTGATGGGCTTCCGCCTCACTGGGGCTCTGGAGGAGAGGACACCCCCAGGGCTCACACACCCTGCCTGTGGGCCAGCAGCTCTGGGGGAATCAGGGAGGACCCAGGGATATCCTCAGACTCTCCCACAGCTGCCCTGTGGGTGCCGTTGAGCTCCCACAGGCAGTCAGAGAGTGCCAGGTCCCCAGGGAGGAGGGGCATGAGGTCAGCAGGAGTTTCTGCCCAAGCCTGCCTGAGGCTGCTCTTCCTGAGCCAAGGCTGGGCCCGGGACTCAGGGGCTTGTAGGACATCTCCATTGCACCCAGGAAAACAAACTTCCACCACTTTGACAGTTTTTGACTGAACTTTTGGGTTGAAAAAAAAAAAAAATCCAAGCAAGGCCTTTCTGGGCACCTTCGGAGAGGATCAACAAGGAGGGACCAGAACGTGGCCCCAGGGCTGCTTGGGACAGCATCTTCCACATCAGCTCCCCCTTGGTGCCACAGACTTGGCTCTCAGGAAAACCAGCTTCAGCCATCTCCTTCCAGCTTCTCAACACTGAGAAGTCCCTTGTCTTGCCACCCAGCTCCCTCTGTCACTGAAGCAGGGTTAAATCCCATGCTCGCTGTGGAGGACTCAGCCACCAGAGCTGGTCACCGCAAATCACATCACTTGGGCCAAAATAGCATAGGAGGAAGGCAAGAGAGCAGCCACCACCTCTCTCCATCCGTTCTGACCTTCCTCCTCAGCTCTGTGGTGGAGAAGGTGTGGTAGGACAATGCTGCTCCCCATTCCTTCCCTGTACATGGTGTCCTCTGAGCTGGTTGTGCTGGGCAGCTCCAGGCTGCGTGGCCTCCACTCCTCACCCACAGCCCCTTGCAGAAGAAGGAAAGGCTCCTGGTGGTCTCCCAAGTGGCTTGTGTCCAGCAGCCCCTGGTGAGACCCTGTCCCAGGTTGCCCAGAGAGGGGAGAGCTGCCCCATCCCTGGAACCATTCCAGGTCATGTTGCCTGGGGCTCTGAGCAACCTGCTCTAGTTAGAGACCTTGCTGCTGACTGCAGCAGGGTTGGACTGGGTGAACTTTGAAGGTCCCTTCCAACAGAAACCATTCCATGACTCTGTGACCTACCATCCCAAGGTGTTTTGTACCCCAGCAAACACCTTTGAGTGGGAACAAGTCTCTGATGCCCACCCAGCCCTGAAGCCAGCAGGCTCCTGGACATCAGGATGTGGGCTCCTGGTGTTCTCTGGGGCCAAGTCTTTGCTGTCAGGAAGGCAATGCCAGAGCAGCCTTCCCAGAACCAACCCTCTCCCCAGCCCACTATCTGCAGGACCTCCAAGGCCACCCACTCCCAGCCAGGCATCCTGCCCTTGCCCACTCAGCCAGGGATCAGGACAGTTGAGGTTTGGCTGCAGATCTCTGCAGGAGTCACTCTTTCAGAGAGCAGAATCACAGCATCCTTCTGATAGGACAAGATCTGAAAGATTATTGAGGTCAACCATTCTCTATCTCTGGCAATGCTGGGGCTAAACCATGGCCCTCAACACCACATCCCTGCAGCTTTTCAACACCTGCAGGGATAGGGACTCAGCCACCTCCCTGGGCAGCCTGTGCCAGTGTTTCAGAACCCTTGCAGTGAAGAACTTTCTTCTAATGTCCAACTTGAGCCTCCCCTGGTGCAACCTGAGGCCGTTTCCTCTTGCCCTACCACCTGATAGTAGGGACAAGAGACCAACCCCCACCTGGCTCCAACCTTCTTTCAGGGGAGAGCCAGAAGGTCTCCCCTCAGCCTCCTTTTCTCCCTGCTGAAAAATCCCAGGTCCCTCCTCACCAGCCCTGTTCTCCATTTCTAGATTTTCTGCTGCAAGATGTGGTGGATCAAGAGAAGGACCTGGGAGCCAAATGTCCTTGAGGGCAGAGATGGGGGCACCACATGCCATGTTTGTGCCCACAGACCAGTGATGATGCTCAGCATCACTGGGAGGATTGAGGGGGAGATGGAAAAGCTTATAAATACCTGGTTCCAAAATAGCTTGCTGGTATTTATAGCCTGGGCTTGGCAGCGTGGCCTCGGTGCCAGTGTGCTCTGCCCCAGCAGGGTTTTAAGGAAGCACTGAGGAAAACAGGAGTGGAAGCTGAGGATCCAGACCTGGAGCTGCAGAAGCAACCTGTCATAGAATGGTTAGGTTGGAAAGGTCTTTAAAGATCATCTAGATCCAACCTTCCTGGGCAGGGACACCTTCCACCAGGCCAGGCTGTTCCAAACCTCATCCAGCCTGGGCTTAAACACTCCCAGGGATGAGGCAGCCACAACTTCTTGTAGTAAAGAAATCTTCCTAATGTCCAGCCTAGATCTGCCCTGCTCCAGTTTCAAACCCTTGCCTGTAATCTTGTCACCACAGGCAGTCCCTCTCCAGCTCTCCTGCCACCCTGCAGTCCCTCTCCAGCTCTCCTGCCACCCTGCTGTCCCTCTCCAGCTCTCCTGCCACCCTGCAGTCCCTCTCCAGCTCTCTTGCCACCCTGCTGTCCCTCTCCAGCTCTCCTGCCACCCTGCTGTCCCTCTCCAGCTCTCTTGCCACCCTGCTGTCCCTCTCCAGCTCTCCTGCCACCCTGCTGTCCCTCTCCAGCTCTCTTGCCACCCTGCTGTCCCTCCAGCCTCACTGCCCCGTGTGCCCAGGCACCTCTTCTCCTGCTTCACTGGTCATACATGCCCATGTGTGGAGCTATAGGTCTATACATCCTGGCACAGCCTCTGGAGGTGCCATCAGCTCACGTTCTATGCTGGCATCTTGCCGGTCCCACTTCTTTGCCCATTTCCACTCCTTCACCCCATTGCACCCTGCCCAGGGCAGCACAGCAGCACTCCAGTCCCCCTGGCATGACTCCCAGGAGACAGGTTGGAGCCAAGTGCAGTGGCTGTCACCCTAGCATCCCCGCAGCCCAGCTCAGAGGAGAAGCCACCCTGCTGCAGGCGTACCCGGGTGCCAGGTGAGCGTGTGGCATTTGCCCTGAGGTTTACAGCCCTGGCTGTGCCCATCGTCACAGATGGGTGGCCATGAGGTATCTGCACCTCCTGTTTTGGGGTGTATGTTTTCCTGGAAAATAAGCCTGACACCCATAGGGACCCAGGCAGGTTCTCACCCCCCAAGTAGAGCCTGGAAAGAAGGGGGGCACGGGTTTCCTACAGCTCCGTGGCAGAAACCATGGTGGGGAGGCCTGGGGAACATGAGGGGTGCTGCAGGGGGATGCTGGGTGCTGGGGGTGCTGGGGGTGTATGCTGAGTGTTTGAGGGGGGCTATTGGGTGCAGGGAGTGAGCTCTTTGTGTGGGG
>VWYK01052780.1:1882-15996 GCA_013399775.1 Semnornis frantzii
GCTGAGGGCCATGGTTTAGTGGTGGCCTGGCAGTGCTGGGTTAAGGGTTGGACTGGATGATCTCCAAGGCCTTTTCCAACCTAAATGATTCTAGAAGACTTGAGTCAGTCCCCTGGATCTTAAGGAGACACACATCTGAAGATAAGCCAGCAGTGTGCCCAGGGAGCCAAGACGGACAACAGCATCCTGGCCTAGATGAGCAATGGTGCGGTCAGCAGTAGGGAAGTGATGGTGCCCCTGGACTGGGCACTGGTGAGGCTGCACCTTGAATCCTGGGGTCAGTTTTGGGCCTCTCACTCAAGAAGGACATTGAGGGGCTGAAGCAGGTCCAGAGAATGGCAGCAAAGCTGGGGAAGGGTCTGGAGGACAGGGCTGGGGAGGAGGAGCTGAGGGAGCTGGGGGTGGTTAGCCTGGAGGCTGAGGGGAGACCTCATTGCTCTCTGCAACTCCCTAAAAGGACGTTGCAGTGAGGTGGGGTCAGTCTCATCACCCCAGCGATAGGGGAGGAACTGGCCTGAAATTGTGCCAGGAGAGGCTTAGGTTGGAGAGGAGGAAAAATTTCTTTGCTGCCAGAGTGATCAGGGATTGGCAGAGGCTGCCCAGGGAGGGGGTGGAGTCTCCATGCTTGGAGAGCTGCTCAAGAAACCTGTGGCCATGGCACTTGAGGCTATGGTGGGGTTGGGTTGCTGTTTGGAGTGGATGATCTTAAGAGGGCTTTTTCTCTTAGGATTTCAACCACCTAGGCCAAAGGCTCTTCACAGAAGATCCAGTGGAGCCTTGAGTGGAGACTGAGAATTATCAACTTAAAAGACAACAGCAAAACAAGATCTGCCAGCAAAGCCAGCACTCAGTTCTGCCTCCAGAAGCACCACAGGCAGGATTTAGATGTCTGTGCTGCTCAGACAGGAAAAAAAAAAAAATTAAAAAAAGGAATTTTCCTCTTTTCCTACTATTTTCCTGCCCTAGTAAGCTGAGTAAGATGACTTTGATCTACTCCAGTAAACCAACCCTAAGCACAAAGCATAACCCCTGCCCAAACCCACAAAGGGAACCCCAAAAATACCCATGAGGGAAGCTCTGAAATGAAGGAAAGAAGAGAGACAAATGTTAACAACTGGACCTGGCCAGCACAGTTGACAAAGTACTGGCACTGAATCTGTCCCCTGTCAGTCTCCACTGCTGCCACACGACCCTTCTGGACCGAGACATGGCTGACGCTTGTCCGCTCGTGGATCTGGACACCTGCAGAGGACAGAGGAGAGTCAGTGGACCACAAGGCTTCCTCCTGGGATGCCAGTTTGCCAACATGGAACCCTTCAACTCAACCTCAGTGCTTGTTGTCTCTTTCAGACAAGGAACAGAGGCTACAAAGTTGCTGAGTGGCCTGGAGCAGCTCAGTGAGGAGCAAGGTTGAGAGCCCTGGGGTTGAGCGCCTGGAGAAGAGCAGCCCCAGAGAGAATCTGAGCGATGCTGAGTAAGAGCTAAAAGAGCTTGTGGGGGGCAAAGAGTTCAGGGTCAGACTTTTGTAGTAGTGCTCAGGGACAGGACAAGGGGCAACAGGCACGAACTGGAACTCAGGATGTTCCATATCATCAGGATGGAGAAACCTGTTTGGTGTGAGACTTCTGGAGGCCTGGAGCGGGCTGCAGGTTGTGGAGTCTCCTTCTCTGGACAGATTTCAACCTGATCTGGACACTGGGACTCTGGGCAAGCTGCTGTGGGTGTCCCTGCTTTAGCAAGGGAGTTGGACCAGATGACCTCCAGAGGTGCTTTCCAACCCCCACCAGGCTGTGCTGCTGTGATCACAGCAAAGCTGTAAAGATTCAGCACATTCAACATTCAGCCTGTGTCTGTGAGGCGGTGGCGGGAAGTGGATTTCAGGCACTCGGAACCCTACAGAAGTAAAGGAGCTTTTGTGTTTCAGTGCTGGGAATCCCAAAGAGAGATGTAGCAGCTGATTTTGTTGGCTGGGAAGAAGTTATCATGCAGGAGAGGCCTGTGTAGATGAAAATAAACCTCGTACCATTCCGTGAGGCAGCGGTTGCCAGAGCGAGACTCACATTGGCAGATGACACCAGCGCATCTTCTGGCACATACATGGCCCCCACCAGGTCATGGATGTTGATCAGGGGGTGGAGCTGTGCCACTTGCTTTGGGGTGATGATTTCACAGGGGATCCCCATGACTCTGCCAGGGAAGAGAAAGGAAAGGGTTGCTGCGAGGGCGGGCAGGGGAGCTGGGGGCAGGTGGGAGGGGCAACAGTGGCTCCTGCCCTTACGTACTTGAGTGATGAGGCAATGCGCTTCAGGGAGATGAGGCGGTCCTGAGTCTGAGCCAGGGAGATGGAGCCAGTCTTCATGTACCCTATGGGCAACAACCAAATCTAGGTCAAGGTTTGGGTAAGATCTTCAGTTCCCTTTCCATCTCAGGCTCCTTGCTTCCACTGCTCAGCAGCCTGGGAACTGCAGCTCCCCAGGTACCTTCAAATGCTTAACGTGAGTCAACCTTTCAACTTCTGCTACACTGGAGGTGAAACTAGACTGAATCATAGGATCAGTCAGGGGTGGAAGGGACCATAAGATCATCTAGTTCTAACTCCCCTGCCATGGGCAGGGACATCTCACACTAGATCAGGCTGTCTAGAGCCTCATCCAGTCTGCCCTTAAACCCCTCCAGGGATAGGGTTGTGACCACCTCCCTGGGCAGCTCATTCCAGGGTCTCATCACTCTCACGGTGAAGAAGTTCTTCCTAACATCCAGTCTGAATCTACCCATTTCTAGCTTTGTTCCATTCACCCCAGTCCTACCACTACCTGACATCCTGAAAAGGCCCTCCCCAGCTTTCTTGTAGCCCCCTTAAGATAATGAAAGGCCACAATAAGCCTTCTCCTCTCCAAAAGGAACAGTTCAAACTCCCTCAGTCTCTCCTCATAGGAGAGGTGCTCCAGCCCTCTGATCATCCTCAATGACCTCTGAAGGTCCTTTCCAACCCACTCCACTCCAAGATTCCATGATTCTTTGAGATAATATTCCATGATTCAAACAATTCTATCATTAAGCTGTCCCAAGGAGGTTGTGGAGTCTCCTTCTCTAGAGAGCTTCCAAGCCCAGCTGGGCATTGTGATCCTGGGCAAGCTGCTGTGGGTGCCCCTGCTTTAGGAGACAGGGGTTGGATTGGGTGATCTTCAGAGGTCCCTTCCAACCACTACCATTCTCTAATTTCCAGAAGCTTATACGAATCTTAAACGTCACACATGGTACCCATTAAAAAAAAGAAAAGTTACTGGCCAAAAAAAAAAAAAAATCTAATAACTTTTGAGAAGAACAAAACCTCAACAACCAAACACAGACACTTGGGTGACTTCCACCACTTGCAGGAGGTTAAAAGCGAGCTTAATTACAGGCAGAGGTATTAATCTCTGCTGGGTCTGACAGAAGTCTTTACCATCAGAAAGCTTCCACTGACCAAGTTCTTATCAGGAGTATTTTGGAGAGAAAGGGAATTTCAGTAGGTTTTTCTTGTAATTTCTGGGGTGAGACCAGAGTAAGACAAGCTCCAGGGAGACCTTAGAGCAGCCTTCCATTACCTGAAAGGGGCTACAGGAGAGCTAGAGAGGGACTTTGGACAAGGGCTCAGAGTGCTGGAATGAGGACAATGGCTTTGAGCTGGGAGAGGGGAGACAGACTGGAGACAAAGAAGAAATTCCTTACAGTGAGGGTGGGGAGACACTGGAACAGGTTGCTCAGGGAGGTTGTGGCTGTCCCCTGACTGGAGGTGGTGAAGGCCAGGTTGGATGAGGCCTTGAGCATTCTGTGCTGGTGGGAGTTGTCCCTGCTCATGGCAGGGGTCTTGGAACTGGATGGTCTTGAAGGTTCCTTCCAACCCAACCCATCCTGATCCTATGATCTCCCTTTGCCTGTGCTGTGGTGCTTCTGTTAATCACCTTCTGAGAAGACAACTGGTACAGAAGGGAACTATGGAATCAGTTAGGGTGGAAAAGACCTTTCAGATCCCAAGACCTCTTGAGAGCACCAAGCCCAACACCTTTTCACAGCAGAATCCAGCCACAACTGGGCCCATTTGCTCTAGGCACTGTCATATACTTTGTAGTGTCCTTGTGAAAATTCCCCTGTGTTTGTCCACATTACAGACAGCACAAAAAAGGTCCCAGTTTGGAGCAGTCTGCCTTGGGTTTCACCACCTAATGCTCTCCTGCCTGCCTCAGTACCAGCTCCTTGCACCTGATTCACTCTGCTTCACTCTTTTGAGCAGGAGCCACCGATGCTGTACAAGTCCCATTGCTATTTCAGTGTCAAGACCTTGGCTTTAGCCTCTCAGAGCTTACTCCACGATTTCAGTACCTGTGTTCACTCCTGTCTCCTGTTCCAGCTGCTGGTAGAGCTTGTTTGAGTAGTCTGCCATCTTCAGCTCAATGGACACAGGCCGGGCCATGCTGACGATGCCGGCGCAGAAGCGAGTGGTACCAGCAGCCAACCTGCAGGAGAAGTTGCAAAAGGCCTCATCCAGCTGACAGCACAAGCAAGCACCAGCCTTTCCCCTAGAACTACCAGACCAAGAAGTGGATGATGCAACCTCTAGAATGCTTCTCCTTTTGAAGACATTTTGCCTTCCAAACTCCCACTTCTCTTTACCTAGTCCTGAACACTGACACTTTTCATCACTGAATGACTTGGATGCTCTTAAAAAGCCTCAGACTAGGTGATCTTAAAAGGTCTTTCCCAGAATCACCGATTCTGAGACCTCATCTTGAGTATTGTGTTCGGTTTTGGGCTCCCCAGTGTAGGAGGGACAAAGATCTGCTGGAGAAAGTCCAGCAGAGAGCTATAAGGATGATTAGGGGACTGGAGCACTGCCTGATGAGGACAGGCTGAGGGACCTGGGGTTGCTTAGTCTGGAGAAGACTGAGAGGGGATTGCATAAATGTTTATAAATATCTGAGGGCTGGGGGTCAGGAGGAGGGGGACAGGCTCTGATCACTTGTTCCCTGGGATAGGACAAGGAGCAATGGATGGAAGCTGCAGCACAGGAGGTTCCACCTCAGCACAAGGAGGAACTTCTTTACTGTAAGGGTCCCAGAGCACTGGCACAGGCTGCCCAGAGAGATTGTGGAGTCTCCTTCTCTGGAGCCTTTCAAGGCCTGTCTGGATGTGTTCCTGTGTGACCTGAGCTAGACTGTCTGGTCCTGCTCTGGCAGAGAGGTTGGGCTCAACGATCTCTTTGGGTCCCTTCTAACCTCTGACATCCTGTAAGCCTGTAGTAATCTTCTGTACCAATTCCCTTCTCAGGAGGAGAAGGTGGTTAACAGAAACACTAAAGCATAGGCAAAGGGAGATCACAGATTCACACAGTGGGTTGGAAGGGACTTTCAAAATCATCCAGTTGCAACCCCCCTGCCATGGGCAGGGACATCTCCCACTAAGCTCAGGTTGCTCAAGGCCTAATCCAGCCTGGCCTTGAATACCTCCAGGGAGCAGATATCCACAGCCTCCCTGGACAACCTGTTCCAGTGTCTCCACACCCTCACTGTAAGGAATTTCTTCCATGAGAGAACCTACAGAAAGCCCCAACCTTATGCTTGAGCCAAGCTGCCCACCCAGGTCTTCCTTTCTCCAAAGCAGAATCTCCCTTGGAGGACAATTTACGTGGACGTGAGTCTTCCATTTTTGGAGTTCACAGCAAGAACAAATCCCTCTTATCATGCAGTGACTGCCACAAAGAGCCACGGAGGTTTCCTGCCCCTTTTGAAGCTGCTTTCACACCACTGTCCCCTTGGCTCTTTGCTGAAGGTCTACTCTAGAGACACAGATCTACTGAAAGCTGCCTGCAGCAAGGGCAGAAGACAGTTAAAGCACCTCCCTCACTACCTACACCCAGAACTTTTCCAAGCCATCTTTCCTGTTGCTGAAGCCATCCTCTGGTTTTCCACTTGTCCATGCAAGCCTGTGAAATGACTGCTTTTGGCCCACTGTGGCTATGCCCTCTCAGAAATTCCATCTAAGAGCCACGGAATCATTATTGTTGGAAAAGACCTTCAGGATCACCCATGTCCAACCATTAACCCAGCACTGCCAGCTCACCACTAAACTATAGATTCACAGAACGGTTTAGGTTGGAAGAGACCTTGAGGATCAATTCAGATCCAACATCCCCAACACGGACACCTCCACTAGCCCAAGTGTCCCTCAGCACCATGTCTTTCCAAACCCTCTGTGGATGGGGATTCTACCACCACTGCCCTGAGCATCCTGTTCCAGGTTTTAATAGTTCTTTCAGGTGAAGAAATTGTTCCTCGTGTCCAAACTAACCCTCCTCTGGTGCAACCTGAGGCCATTTCAGGTTTACTTTTTGCTACATCCCTGCCCAGTTGCAACCAAAACAGTTCCACCACACTGTGCTCATACAGCACCTGGCTTGATGAAGACCTGTGACCCCATCTCAAGCCAGGCAAGGCTCTGTTCCTTTACAAAGGAAGCCCAGCACCTAATTGCACTCAGAAGGACACAGCTCACAGGAGACTACAACATCTCCTCTTCATGACTACAAGAAGCCTCATGGCACTTGATTCCCAGCCATGCAAAGCCAAGGAATCATAACTAATTTTTCTTGGAGCAGCACCAAGCAGGAAGCTCTGGGCCAGACAGAAAAAGAATCTCAGCCCAGCATCAATTTAGAGAGTCAGAAGCTGCTGCAATAAACTCCTCTTCAAAACCCTCAACTCTCAAGTTCTGTCTCATACCCAAGGCACCCAAATTGTTTAATGAGAAGGCCACAAATGGACCCCTGAAACAAAGCTCTGAGCACAGGTGAGGGTTGCAGTGTCAACTCTCACCAGGATCTGCTCTGCCCCAGGCTGCAGGTCCAGCTCCCCAGGAAGCAAACCAAGGCTGGTTGGTCTTCAGCCAAAGTGTGCTGCCCTTGGCTGGTTTACAGACAGGCACTAAATCCCGCCTCAGACAGATAAGCCCAGATGCAACCAGCTCACAGAGGGGCTGCTTTAGTGGTGTCCTGCTCTTAACCTCCACACCTCCTGCAATCCCTTCCAAGCTTTGCGGGTGGTGCAAAGCTTCAGATCTCATCCTACTTCCAGAGAAGGTCACTAGGGGCTGGATGATCTACAAAGTTCTTCATTCTCTTTCAATGATCCATCTTTGCCTGCTGCATTGTGTTGCACAAAACTACCTTTGATGACACCACTGTAGATGGGTATCTCCCAAAGGAACTGGGCTCTGTGGAAAAGCCATGGCAGGGCAGAGATATCCCAACAGGAATTGCATCTCCACTGGAGCCCAGCACTGCTCATACCACACCATTCACTCCTGTGCTTCTCGAGGCAGAGCAGTGGGGCTGAAAATGCTGGAGTAGAGGAGTGGAGCAGGGGGAAGGAAAGGTGTTTTTTGTTTCTCACTCCCTGAATCTGGTTTAAATGGCATGAAATAAAAGACTTAATTATTCTATTCTTATTAAAGTAAGCCTGTTTTGCTCACAGCAGTAACTAGTAAGCAATTTTCATGCTTTAATCTTGACCCATGAGTTTCTTCAGCCTGCTTTCTGCACATCTTGCTGAGGAGGAAAAGTAAAGAGCTTTGTGTGAGCTTGGCCTTAGACAGGGCTAGCCTATCACCACCACACAAGGGATCCCTCTCCCTGTGCAGCTCTGCCCTCTGCTCAGAAAGGAGCAGCGTTGTTACTCATGGTCAGCAGAAGCTTATTCCACAGGTCCCAGACCAGAGGAAAACAGAGAAGTGATAGAATGTTTTGGGTTGGAAGGGACCCTAAAGGTCATCCAGTTGTAATCTCCAACCATGGGCAGGGACGCCTCCCACCAGCCCAGGTTGCTCCGGGCCTCAACCAACCACTGAGGAGCTGGCAGCCACAACTTCCCTGGGCAACCCGTGCCAGTGTCTCCCCACCCTCCCTGCCAAGAATTTCTTCCTCATCTCCACTCTCAACCTCCCCTCTCTCAGTTTAAAGCCACTCTCTAGCAGATGCTGCTATGTGTGGAATTCCTGCCTCTTCAGTTTCCCTCCCAGAACTCCTTACCTGCCCTGCTCAAGTAAGACTATATCCTTCCAACCCATCTTGGAGAGGTGATACGCCACGGAGGTGCCCATGATTCCTCCACCACAGATGACAACCTGTGCCTGTGCTGGCAAGGCAACTGGGTGAGGTTCTGCTGTGCTGGAGGTGCTCCTGCAAGAGCAGGTGGCTCCTCTCCATTTCGGGTTAGCTGCTCGCCACCGGACATCCGACAGCAAGCGCAGGAACATCCCGGCAGGGCTTTGTCAGCTTCTTTTCAAGCACCACCAACTAGATGTGATCAGGCTGAAGCCAGCACCACTCCTTCTAGGAAGGAAAAAGGGCAGAATCACGTTAGCACTTCTCTTGTTACACGCCAAGTTGGCAGTAGCAGGCATCACATGGCCTGGAGGGTCGGGCCAGCTGAGGAGCAAGCAGTGGTTATGCTGACACAAGGGAGCTTGCTGGCAAGGGTTAAACTCAGATCGCGTCACTGGTACACAGCACTACAGCTTTGGCTTCGATATCAGCTTGACTCGCGCGAAAACGAGCAAAGACCCTGAGGAGGGCTAGAGAAGAGCGGTGAGAACCTTCTCACATCAACAGGTAGATTGCAGCCAGAAGACACAGAATGTGCTCTGAAATCTTTCCTAACGACTGGGATTAGCACATAAGGCTTGATTATTCAAGTTGTCAGGCCTTGACCTGAGGAAGGAAATAGAGTTTGTGATCAGAGCAGGTAGGAGGAACTAAAGGCGCTGGCCGATGATGTCAGCTGTACAAGTCGTTGCCCCGGGCCCCTGAGCGCGGTCCCCCCCACCTCAGCCCAGTTCAAATACCGTAAGCGGAGGGATGGAGGCTCCGACAAGGCGGGGAAGCCGCACCCTGAAGGGGAAAGGCTGTCAGGACGGGAAGCTACTAGGCACGAGCAGAACCCCGCTGACAACCTCGGGGATGGAGTGGGACGCCGCCTCCTTGGCCTGCTCGCCTTCACCGGAGCCGCAACCCCGGGGCCGGAGGAAAGTGGGTAGGTAGCAAGAGAGGTCTGTGGGGCCACCGGAATGGAAGGTAGGGGCAGGAAGCAGTGGCGGGAGGGGGTACGACGGCGGCCGGCTCACCTGAGGGAGCGGGGGCCCGGCTGACCTTCCGCGCTTTACGGCCGGGAGGCGCGATGCGACAGCCGGCCCTGCGCGTGCGTCACCGTACGGCGCGGAGGGGGCGTGACCGAGAGGCGAGGTACCGCCCCCAGCCCCGATATCCACCAATGAACGACGAAGAGGCGTGGTCAACTGCACATAGCACCGCCCCATAGCAAAATAAGCTGCGAGCGGGTATGATCACCGAGCGAGCCCACGCCCCTAACACCGCCTCTTGCGCAAGCGCGACCAATGAGCTTTGAGAGGAACGTAATCGATGCCAGACGCCCCGCCCCACCGCCCGTGAGCCCCGCCCCTCCCCGCTCAATGAGCCACAACAAGTACAAACCTGCAGACTCTTTTTATTAAATTCTCCCGTTTCATCTGTACAGAAACAAACAAACGAACGAACAAAACAAACAAACAAAAAAGCACATTATTATGTTCAGAATTCTCGGTAGCATCTCAAAATTACACAGCATGGACGTGTCGTTAAAAAAAAAATAACCAAAAAAAACCCCAAACAAATNAGACTAAGCTCAGGCGGCTTCTGCTGTACAACAGGAGTCGGCCAGCGCTGCTCTGTACACTGTGGGGGATGGCTGCTGTGATGGGGGACCCCCACCTCCCCTCTCCAAACCCAGCTCCCCCCAACCCTGTCCAGTCCAACACAAGCGTCAGTCACAGCTGCTGGTCACCTCCCTGTGCCTATGGGTGAATTCACACCTTTGTCCCCTATCTCAGTGTTTCCCAAGGTGAGAGCTATGCAAGCACTGCTACTCAGTAAATATGGGGGGCATGGGGGGCAGTGGGGTGAGGGTTTGGGGTGCAAGGAGTTCACCCAGGAAGGGATCTTCTGCTGCTCGTCAGCTATAGAATGAAATTGGAGTGTTGTGGGAGGAGGAAGCAGCAATTTGCCTCTGTCCAGCAAGTCATGATTGTTTCTCCCTGTCTCAAACAGGTAGCATTCAGGAGTTTGATGAGGTGAGCATGATGCAGAATCCCACCGGCATGACACAGAAACAGTACCAGTCAAATTCCCTCCCACGACTATGTGATTTGAGACTCTGCTAACCAAAATTCACTGGGGGAAGCAAGCCAGAGGGTCTGACTGCAAGCTGGGAGGCTACAAAAACCTTCAGCACCTGGCAGCAGCCCGATGGATTTCCAAGCCCAATTACTTAGAAGCCTTTTTCAGATGAAGGGACGCTGCAGCTGAGCCCACAGAGCTGTGTTTCACACAGGACAGAAGTGCTGGGTGAAATCTGTCTCTTTCAGACCACACTCATGCACTCACACACCTGAAAACAACCTTTTTTTGAAAACAGAACTGCTAAAGAGCACCTATGGACTTCTTTCAACTAAACAATAATGCTGTGATCAAGCAGGAAGGTGTCGCCCAGCTTGAAAATGATTCCTCTACACCAAGGTGGGCTTTGAGAAATCCCTCTGGCTTGGCACACTGCCCAGTGCCCACCTGCAGTCAGCTTCTCTCCCACTAATGACGTGCTTGCTGCCAAGATTTCTTTCAGAGCAAGATGGGCTCTATCCCAGTGGCTTTAAGTGTCAGGTTCTGGGTGCAAGGCTTAGGTTTTGCTGCAGAATTATCTCAACTCCACCAGCTCTCTGCAGTGACAAAGACATGCAGGTCCTCAGCTCAACTCTCTGGACAGTACCTGAAGCACCAAGAATTTTGTCCCGCCTGGATGAGTTACTCCAGAAGCCTGAAAGACAGAGGTGAGGCAGGAAAATCCAGAGATGAAACACAGTGAAAGGACTGGATTTAGACCCACTAGGTCAGCAGTAAATAAACCTGTTAAGGGCAACAAGAAGGACACTAATGGCCTAATAGGAGTGAAGCAAGGAGGTGCCCATCATGCACTTCCTCCTTTACTCACATCATCTAAATGCTTTGCTAAGTTCCAGTGCTTCCATACACCCCCAGGAGCAACAGCATCACTGTGTCTAGAATAAGCTCTCCAAGAGAAGGTTCCAGTACTTCTACACACCCCCAGGAGCAGCAGCATCACTGTACCTAGAATAAGCCTTCCAAAACGTTGTCATGATAAGAAGGAAAAAACAACCCCAGGAAGAATCCATGGAAGGCAGACTGCTCTAGAAAGGTGAAGATCGTAAAGGGGAAGGGATACTCTTGGATTTGCCACATCAACACTCTTCTCTTGGCTGGCTGCAGCTATTTGTAACTGTCTTGATTAGATCAGAGAGGTTCAAAAGCCTTTCTCCTCAAGCTGAAGGCAAGAACAGTGCTTCTTACAACCTTTTCGCCCTTTTCCTGCATTTAAAAATGGTTACCTGCAGGCAAGATGTTGTGCTAGCAACAGCACAAGCAGGTTATTTTTGGAAGAGTCTTTGTGTGGGCTTCTGTGCTTTTGAGACCTCTAGAGTTTTAGGTATATACGAAGAGGAGGAGGATGTTTCAGGACTGGGACTGGTAGATTTTTAGTCAAGAAAAGAAAAAGGCAAATTTGGTCACTGGCAGCGGCAGGAGGCCTTGTTTTAAAATATGGAGAGAATGCTCAACAATAAAAAGGCTTGAAGCCTCTGCCAGTGTCACACCTTTAAAAGCTGTGCCCTTACAGTGACAAAGCTCATCTGAGGGAACCATGCAGAAATCTATTTAGCAGCCACCCTTTGTTTTCAGAGGGCCTCCAGACAGATCCCTACATCATCCACTGAAACCGAGCTCCTGGGTGAGCCTATTGACCCAGTTAGAAACACCACTGCAAAGCACGGCCTCCTAACTTGATGCTCCAGGCACTCACATCTTAACCTTCTCCAAAGTTAAAAGCAAAAAAAAAAACCACCCAGAAAACTTCACTTCTGGGAAGTTATAAAAGTCCCCTTCAGAGCTGAAGAGGGTTTACATTCTGAACTATGGCTACAAATCTACAATTTTCACTGCAATGCCTTCTGGAATTTAGTGGAAGATGCTATTTCTAGACAACAAACCCTCTAAATCAGGCTTCTCTAGCTAATCAGGTTACAAAATGCCTTTGTGAGAAGTCACAAGAGATTAAAAAAAAGCCCTCTGATAGCAGTTTAGTCATGCCTGATAGATGCTTGGAGAAGCAGGACTTGTAGCAAGGAACAGGCTGCAGAGCAGCTCCATGAGCACCTCCATTTCCACAGCTCTCCCATCAAGTGAAACAATAAACTTCTCATTATCAAACTTCACATTTGTTCTGGGGATCAACCATTCCTCATCTGCTCCACTTCACATTGACAGAGGCCCAGCTAAGCTCCACCAGCACCAGGGAAGAAGAGTAAGAGAAGGAATTCAAGTTCTTCTAGAGAACAATGAGGAGAAGTGGAAATGTCAGGACTGACCTAGCAGTGGGGAAAATCAAGTTAGGGTTCAAGCATCAGCCTAAGTTGGACAGTTTCAGGCACATTGATTTTTTTTCCTGCGGCACAGGCAGCTGAGCACATCTAAAAGGTGAATAAAGGACATCCTACTGTAGACAGGGACTCTTGTGAAGTCACTTCTAGATGTCACCAACACCACACACAATGCTTTGGGGTCAAAGCACATGGTTTCTGACCTCGGTGTGTGGCTTCTGACCTCCATGTGGCTCTTGGCTTCCACACCTCCTTGTACATGGGGAACTAAAATGATGGTAAGAAGAAGCCACAATTAGTGGTGGAGCTTCTCCCGAACACCTTTGGGCTCCTGAGTGCAAGCATCAGGCTCTGGAAGTGTAACTGTGTGTCAGGGGAGCAGAATACATTGATGGGAACAATGTGCAAGCTGCTTCTCTTTGAAGCTCCACATGTTTCTGCCTTCCACACATTATCATCCTCCCAGCCACTCCTGCCTGGCCTTTTGGCCCAGTCCTTGTGTCCTACACTCCAGAAAACGTTGCTATCACTATCAATTTTAGGTTTGGGAATAAAAAACGTTAGAAACTGATGTTTACCCATCAGTGCTACCACTGAAACCATTAAGACCCAGCTAAGCCAGTTACAAAGCACTAACCCACAACTAACCGACTGACAGGTAGAGCACATCAAGTGTCCAGTTGCTTTCTGCACATCCTGCCTTGTCCATACCATCTGGAGACAGCCAATTAGGGAGAGTAACAGCTTAGCAGCAGTGAGGTAAAAGAAAAGGAGCATTGGAATTTGTTGGAAAAGTTGCCTGAGTGACTAGTGAGGGCAACTGATGCCTGCTGAGAGCAGCGCTGGACACTACTGACAGGCTCTACATGCCTGGTGTCTACTCCTTGTGTCTTCAGCCTCCTGAAATGCCACTGGTACAGCTCACAGGAGTAGCTGATCCTGGCCAGCACTTTATTCTATCTTGCATGTGGCAGAAGAAGAAAAGGAGGACATCTTTTCAACCCAAAGAGAAAAGAAGAATCCAGTCACAAAAGTGGAAGATGGTGACACCAGCGACTGTCGTCCTCAGGTTGTCCAAGACCAAACATGCTCTTGAAGATGCTTTCCAGGAGATGAGCAAGATGTCCAAAAACAAGGTCAACTGTGGTGTTCAAGATGCAATTTACCCTTTCATTTCCTGTCAGGTAGCCAGGAGGATGCCTGGATTTCAGGAGGGAACCATTTAACCTACATTATACAGGTGGGTGTGTAGAGAGAAAAAAAAAAAAAAAGTCCTTAAGAACTTCTCCACAGCTGCAGGTCCTCCTGTCAAGTCTGCTTTGGAGAGTGAAGGCAGCTCCAACAGTACAACCAGACTTGTCTACAGGCTGGTAAACAAGAGTCTGCTAACAAAGGGCTAACAAAAGCTGCTGGATGGGCTGCCAGTGTTGCACACAAACGTTCATAGGATGAAGAGATGCTGTGGATGAGGTCCAGGATGGGAAAACTGAGCCAACACCTGCTGCTGTTCTAATTTTTTGGGGAGGTTGTTTTTTTTTTTTTTTTTTTTTTTTTTTTTTTTTTTTTTTTTTTTTTTCCCT
>VWYK01052785.1:13465-30683 GCA_013399775.1 Semnornis frantzii
CTTTCAGCCTCTCCTCACCAGGCAGTGCTCCAGTCCCTTCAGCATCCTTGTAGCCCTCCCTTGTACTCTCTCCAGTAGATCCCTGTTCCTCCTGAACTGGGGAGCCCAGA
This sequence comes from Semnornis frantzii, assembly GCA_013399775.1. Taxonomy (NCBI): domain Eukaryota; kingdom Metazoa; phylum Chordata; class Aves; order Piciformes; family Ramphastidae; genus Semnornis; species Semnornis frantzii. The sequence goes on from VWYK01052785.1 coordinate 13,576, forward strand.
ACTGGACAGGTGAGGTCTCACTTTTTTCCTGTAAGGATCCTGTAAGAGGAACCTTTTGACTGTAAGTGTCCCAGAGCACTGGTACAGGCATCCTAGAGAGGCTGTGGAGTCTCCTTCTCTGGAACCTTTCAAGTCTCTCTCTGGATGTGTTCCTGTGTGACCTGAGCTAGATTGTATGATCCTGCTGTGGCAGGGGGGGTTGGACTGGATGATCTTTTCAGGTCCCTTCTGGCCCCTGACATCCTGTGAGCCTGTGATTGGCAAAGGTGTTCTGCTCGGTGATTTAGCCTGCATGTGAATCCAAGCCGTCTGCACACAGAGTGTTCCCGCTCTGCACCGGTTGTATCCTGAGATTTCCAGGGCTGCCAAGTGACATCAGAAATGCTTTTGTTTTCCAGATTCTTGGTTTGGGTTTTTCTATGAGCCTCTACTGCCAGATCCAGAGAAAATGAAACCACGCAAGTGTCAGAAGGATGTCACCAGCCAAATCAAACCCTCCGCAGATAAGAGGCTATTTGGCTTGGAATCTTCAGATAAACACACTCATATTCCAGGCAGCTGTTCCCATGCAAGCAGCAGCCCTCAGGCACACAAAGGACCTCCTTGTAATTTGTAAGATTTGGTGCCACAAATGCCGATTTTCCCTCGCAATAAACATCTTTGTTTATATTTCTGAGAAGCTGACTTGGTCTGCAGGCAGCGTTTGAGCAGTGCCGAGGTCCCCAGCTGGCCGCTCAGCATCGCCGCAGGGCTGCCCGCACTGTCCCTCAACAGCAGCCATCCTCAACAGCTGCAAACCATCTCGAAGTGGCTGAGGAGTCCAGGGAAGCACAATGCCCCCAAGGCAGCTTTGCTTGTGGGGCAGGGTCTTTGCCTTCTAAGTGTCACTGATGCTCGATAGGGAATATATGGGCAGGGTTTCGCTGCATTGCAGCAAGGGGGTGAACCTTCGTCCAAATAGAAAAGCCACACAGCCCTCCAGGGACCTCTGAATCGGCTGACGTGGTCACTCCCAGGCCCAAATGGTGCTTAGGCTGCATATAAGAGCTGGATTTAGAGCCCTGTGTGTTGCGAATATGCATCAAGGGTGAAATCCAAGCCCATGTGGAGGCAAGACCTACGCCAAAGCCACGTGGGCGAGACTTGGCTTGGTGGCCAAGCTGAGCAGCAGATCCCCAGCAGCGGGTGAGCCACAGAAGGCACAGATGGTAATGCAGCAGCAATTTAAAGCATAACTGCCTCTGCACTGAGCAGTGCTTGGAAGTGTTGGAGCCCTGACTGCCCCTGCCCAGGTCCCCAGGGTGCCTCCCACCCTGCCCATAGCCCAGAACCCCATGTTGGTGCCCTGGGGATGCAGCAGGGTCAGTCTTCACCTCCCCCACAGCTTTGCCCTGCTCAATCATGAGGTCCCATCCAGCTGGCCCTATCTGTGGCCTGGCCACAGCCCAACACCAGGGAGGTACTTTGATGCCCAGGGCTGGGGCTGTGCTGGTACCCCTGGAAATCCTGCTTCTGGCTGGGGTATTGACACAGGCCCTGGCTGCTAGGCTCTGCCCTACCAGCCCAGGGAAGCCCACGTGGTCCTGATTCCCAGGCAGCTGCTGGCTCTGGCAGCTCTCTGACAGTAAATGGCACAAGAGAAGATGTGTTTTAAAGGGAGGAAAAGGTCCAACAATGCCATAGATCTACTGAGGTTTTCCACAGCATGCCAGTGGCCACACTGTTGTGTGATAGAGACTAGCCATTTTCATCAGCCCTTTTGGGTCTCCAGCTTCATCTTTAGGAGTAACTCTAAGCACTTTCAGACAGCTACTCTCAGGAGAAAACCACATAATACTCTGCTCTTCTACTTCAAGATCCCTCAAGCATATATGACTGTCTGGAAGCAGAAACAATGCCCATCCTAACAGAGCCATGCAACTATTCCTTCTAAACACATCAAACGCTTTCCCTCAGCAGAGACATTTGCCCATGTTATAATATCACAGAATTGTCAGGGTTGGAAGGGAGCTCAAGGATCAACCAGTTCCAATTTCCCTGCCATGGGCAGGGACACCTCACGCTAGATCAGGTTGTCCAGAGCCTTATCCAGCCTGGCCTTAAACACCTCCAGAAGTCAGGCTTCCATCATCTCCCTGGGCAACCCTCATGCTGAAGAACTTCTTCCTAACATCCAATCTAAATGTCCCCTCCTGTAGCTTGGATCAATTCCCCCCAGTCCTATTACTACCTGACACACTAAAAAGTCCCTCCCTAGCTTTCTTGTAGGCCCCTTCAGATACTGGACGGCCATGATAAGGTCTTCTCCAGACTGAACAGCCCCAAATCTCTCAGCCTGTCCTCAGCAGAGCAGCTCCAGCCCTCTGATCATCCTCGTGGCCCTTCTCTGGACACCTTCCCGCACCTCCAGATCTTTCCTGTAATAGATGCTCCAGAACTGGACACAGAGCTCCAGGTGGGGACTCACTAAAGCAGTGTAGAGGGGCAGGATCACCTTTCTGGACCTGCTGACCACACTTTTCTTGATGCAGCCTTGGTTGGCTCTCTGGGCTGCAAGTGCACACTGGCAGCTCACGCTGAGCTTCTCATCCACCAGCACCCCCAAGTCCTTTTCTTCAGGGCTGCTCTGAAGCCAGCCCACATCCCCTGCCATATGTGAGCTCTCTGTTGGACTCCCAGGGAACAGAAATGAGGGCATGGAGGATTTAAGCCATCTCATTCTAAAACAGCTATCCTGAGTGGTCAGGTGAATCGTTTGCATTGCAGATAGGTGGGGTGAGTGAATCCCATCCCATTGAACTTGTTAAACCAGTGATCAGGCAAGAAAAAGCATTAAGTACAATATTCCACAAGGATGAGTTGATTATTCACTGACTCATATTTTTGCTCAGTCATAATCTAGCCTGCTATCAGAGGAGCCCTGCTTACTCTCTGGGCTGGTAGGATGAAATTCAGGAACGTCCCTCTCAGAGGCACAATGAAAGGACAGAGATCCCAGCACCACTCCTTCATGGAATCCTCTTGGTGTTCTTCTTAGAGAACATTTTAAGTTAGCAATTGACTCAAAATAATAACAAGCCCATATACACCTTTTAATCATGATGTCTGGAATTCCTGGATTGGAATTCGGCAATAAATCCTTGATAGATCAATAAAACCATAAGGGCTCTCTTTTGTGGGGTGTTAGGGAAGGTTGCTTGTATTTTTTTCCCAACACCCTTATCCAAAGTTATGTTCCTTTCAGTGCTACTCAATAAAATCAAGCATGCAGAGAAAAGGCCTCAGTGCTTTGGAATAGCAGAAGGAGAAAAAATGTGTCATTAGAGTCTTGAACAGTCTAAGAAAGGAGTGGTAGAGACCAAGAGAAAGACAATTCAGCCTTGCCTTTGCTAGGGAAGTCAAATATCAGCTTAAAGTCACAGGCTCACAGGATGTTAGGGGTTGGAAGGGACCTCTGGAGAGCTTCCAGTCCAACTGCCCTGACACAGCAGGAGCAGAAAATCCAGCACAGGTTGCACAGGAACACATCCAGACAGGACTGCAAAGGCTCCAGAGAAGGAGACTCCACAACCTCTCTGGGCAGCCTGTGCCAGGGCTCTGTCAACTTTACACTCAAGAAGTTCTTCCCCATGCTGAGGTGGAACTTCCTGTGCTGTAGTTTCCATCCCTTGCCCCTTGTCCTATGCCAGGGCACAAGTGAGCAGAGTCTGTCCCTGTCCCTTCCTGGCCCCCAACTCTCATCTATTTAGATCCATAGCCAGCTCCCCACTCAGCCTTCTCCTTGGCAGACTAAGCAGCCCCAGGGCTCTCAGCCTTTCCTCCTCAGGCAGTGCTCCAGTCCCTTCAGCATCCTTGTAGCCCTCCCTTGGACTCTCTTCAGTAAATCCCTGTCCCTCTCAAAGCCCAGAACTGGATGCAATATTCCAGGTGGGACCTCACCAAGGCAAAGTTGAGGAGAAGGAGAAACTCATTTGCTCTGATGGAAACACTCTTCTTAATGCCCCTCAGGACCCCACTGGCCTCCTCGGCCCCAAGGGCACATTGCTGTCCCATGCAGAACTTGTCCACCAACACTCCCAGCTCCTTCTCCCCACAGCTGCTCTCTAGCAGATCACCTCCCAACCTGGACTGGTGCAGTTAAATCTGTTTGACACAGACTGATGATTTGTCACATCAAAGCCAATTGCTGCTGCCAATTGCCATTAGATTGCCATTTAACAGTAACAGGTAAGACCTTGCACCTGGGTCAGACTATCTCCAAAGCATGATTTGTTACATCATCTCAAGGGGTTCCAGGGGGAACATGTGTTTCTCAGAAGAGATTGCATTTAGAGGAAAAAAAATCCAGCATGAAGAGAAAAATAAAGAAGTTATAGTTGACGGCAAAATATGAGTCAGTAAAGTCATGTCAGGAATGCCATGAACAGTGAGGGGAGCATTAATGAGCCTGTTACTGGAAATCAAAAGCAAGGATGGAAAAGAGAGAGGCAGATGGACAAAAAAGAAATCATATTTTGAGAGATGAAGGAAGAATGAAACAAAGCAGGACAGGTTAATTTGGGTGAAATAAGAACAAAAATATTGGTCTTATGAAGATCCAAGGGTCTGCTGCACTCAGTTCTGTCAGAGCAATTTGGCCCCAGCCCAGCTCCGTGTCCTGGCTGTAGTGTTTAAAGCTACTTCAACCTATTCTTCACGCCACACCAATGTACCCCAGATTTGTCTGCCTGTCAGGGCCACTAAGAAGCCAATGTCACAAGTGAGGCTTGTCAGAGCAGAGCTGGCAACGAAAGGCTACCCCAAAGGACAGCTCTGCCAGCTGTGCAGCTCCTGGGGATGGCTGGAGACAGCCTGGGGGACTGGAACTGCAGGCATCCCCTCTGGGAAGGCCATGAGGGCACTAAGCATGTTCAGAGACATGATTAAAGGAGGCAGCAGGGTTTCTCATGAAATCAAGATGCCTGATTATCAGTTTAAATTATGAACTAGGATTGCAGTCACAAAATTAAAAGCCAGTTCTTGGGGCTCTGCTGCAAGACCTGTCCTAACTGCACGTTCTGGCATGCAAGAACACTTGGCTGGTTTAGGTTGGATTCAATCCTCATCTGAGAGGTTTCTTGCCTTTGGGTTATTTGGGTCAGTCACTCACTGAGCAAATGCCTAATGCTGTTCCAGGCCACAACCAACACTGCTCCACACCCACACCTGCAAAAGTTCAGGCTAGGGAAGCAGCTGGGGTACAGGTCCTCCAGAATGGAGCTAAGCTGTGTCCATCTAGTGAAATCACAGCAGCACAGAAACACTCAGGCTGGAAAAGCCCCTCAGGATCACCAATTCCAACCAACCATAGAATGGTTTAAGTTGGAAGGAACCTCAAAGACCATCTAATTCCAACCCCAATATCCGTGCTCTACAAGCTGCACCCTAAACCTCAGCCCCAAGCACCACAGCCAAACCACCTTGGAAACACATCCAGGCTTGGGGACTCCACCACCGCCCTGGGCAGCACATTCCAACCTTTGACCACTCTTGCCAGCAGAAAAATATTTCCTAATGTCCAGTCTAAAGCTACCCAGTGGCAGCTTGAGGCCATTCCCTCTTGTTCTATCACTAATGACCTGTGAGAAGATACCAGCACCAACCTCTCCACGACATCCTTTCAGATAGCTGCAGACAGCCATGAGGTCTGCCCTCAGCCTCCTCTGTTTCACACTAACCATCCCCAGCTCCTTCAGTCTCTCCTCATCAGATTTATTCTCCAGGCCCTTCCCCAGCTTCCTTGCCCTCCTCTGCACTGGCTCCAGCACCTCCACAGCTCTCTTGTATTGAGGTGCCCAAAACTGAACACAGTACTCGAGGTGTGGCCTCATCAGTGCCGAGTCCAAGGGGACTGTACTGTGAAGCCTGGTAAAGCCTCTGGGCCCCATGAAAACTGTGCTAATGGACACTCGAAGCTGTGGAAGAAACTGCCAAGAAAAGCAGGCACAGCCAAACCTGCCCTCAGCCAGCTGCATGAAGCAGGCCTGACCAGTGCTAAGCACAGGGGCAGAATAACCTCCCTGCTCCTGCTGGCCACACTGTTCCCTCTGTAGAGCCCTCCTACCCTCTAACAGATCCACACCTGCTCCTAACTTGGTGTCATCTGCAAACTTACTGATGCTGGACTCAATCCCCTGGTCCAGATCATCAACAAAGATATTGAACAGGACTGGGCCCAACACTGATCCCTGGGGGACACCACTAGTGACAGCTGCCAACTGAATGTGGCACCATTTACCACCACTCTCTGTACCCTGCCATCCAGCCAGTTCTTGACCCATATCAGAGTGAATCTCTCCAAGCCATGAGCTGCCAGTTTTTGCCAGGAGCTTGTTGTGGCAGACAGTGTCAAAGGTTTTGCTGAAGTCTAGGTTGACTACATCCACATCCACACCCTGCATTCACCTGTAGTCCTGCAGGTGAGGTCTCAGCAGAGCAGAGCAAAGTGGCAGAATCCCCTCTCTGATCTGCTGGCAACACTGCTTGGGATGCAGCCCAGGCTGGGATTTGCCTTCTGGGGCTGCAAGCTCACACTGCCTGCTCATGTCCATCTTCTCATCCATGAACAATCTCCCAAGTCCAGTGTGGTGACTTTGTTTAAACAGGCTTTTTAAATATATAAAAGAGAAATACACAAACCATCGGAGAAGGAAAACCCAAAAAAATCCACCGGAAGCCAAGCTTGTGTCTTTAGCATGAGAGATGTATCACAAAATGCAAAAAGCTGGAGAGAAAAGACTTTGAGAGCAGTTTCTCAGAGCTGCAGCTGGCTCTGCTTCCAATGATCTTGAGAGACTAACTTTTTTCCTTTGGATGGCAATAATCACAAGTGGGTGTTAATAACTTAGTTTAACAATGTGTGGCTCTAACTGCAATAACCGCAGCGATGTCAGACCACAGAAACAGCTACCACGGACTTCAGGCTGGCACGAGAGGTTTGTGAGCAGGTGGAGTGGGTTTTATGCCTTCCAAGGGGGCCGTGCTGTGTTTCTGGGCATCTGGCAGTGGTTCTTGAAGACTCAAACAACAGCTGGTACAGTTGGTGTTAACTTTCTGTGCTTGCAGACCCACGCTTTGAGTCCATGCCTGTGGTCTGGTGGCTGTAACTCTAACTTCTGTTGGAGTATTGTGGTCTTACAGTGTCTGAAATGGGCTACAAGAAAGCCAGGGAGGGATTTTTGAGGATTTCAGGAGTGGTAGGACTGGGGGGAATGGACTGTGCCATTGACGGAACAGTAATGTTGCCCTTAACACAAAAAAATCTCGTCTGCCCAGGAGACAAAGGGAGGCCAAATCCTCATATGATGTCAATCAGCCTGATCCAGGTAGCTGCAGAGAGCAATGAGGTCTGCCCTGAGCCTCCTCTTCTGCAGGTTGCACACCCCCAGCTCCCTCAGCCTCTCCTCACAGGGCTGTGCTCCAGGCCCCTCCCCAGCCTTGCTGCCCTTCTCTGGACACCTTCCAGAGGTGTCCAGATCTTTCCTGAATTGAGGGACCCAAAACTGGACACCACAACCTTAGGAAACAGANGAGGTCTGCCCTGAGCCTCCTCTTCTGCAGGTTGCACACCCCCAGCTCCCTCAGCCTCTCCTCACAGGGCTGTGCTCCAGGCCCCTCCCCAGCCTTGCTGCCCTTCTCTGGACACCTTCCAGAGGTGTCCAGATCTTTCCTGAATTGAGGGACCCAAAACTGGACACCACAACCTTAGGAAACAGAAAATGCTTTTGCCCTACTTATTTTAGATGAAGGAATCTTTGGGACTCAACAGTGAGTTGGTGCTTGGGGCGACAGTGCTGTGCCACTGATGGAACAGCAATGTTGCCTTTGACACAAAAAAATCTCACCCACCCAGGAGAGAAAGGGAGGCCAAATCCTCATCTGATGTCAATCAGCCTGGTTCTTGTGCCATTAGCATGGCTCCAACACGCTTGGTGGAGCAATACCAATTTACTTCTGCCGAGGGCTTTGGTCTCCTGTCTCACAGCTCAAAGAAATTCAGTTGCTTTCCAGGTCTTCTGACTGAAGCTGTGTTCAGTTTAATTCTTGTTGCAAGAAAAAAAAACAAAAAACCAACAACCCCAAGACCCTGTTTGGATAGGTTGTTCCTTCCTGTTTCGGCTGGGTTTGCAACATTCATCAGCTGAGTTTGAGGAAGTATGTGGAATTTTCTGTAAACCATGGGAAACCAAAAAAATGTTACCAGGTTTAGGCCAATGACATTTTTTTCCTTGGGGAAAAAGAAAAAAAAAATAAAAAAATGAAAAAAAAAACCCAAAACTGCATTTAAGCTACAGTTGCTTTGGAAAAAAAATGGGTTTTTTTGTTTAGTTGGCTTTGGGGTTTTGGTTTGGGGTTTTTTTTTGTTTATGCATTTTTTAATTTGCAACAAAATGTGAAGCAAATTGACCTATCAGGTGTTTTACATTTTATTCACAGAATCACAAAATGTCAGGGGCTGGAAGGGACATCCAAAACTCATCCAGTCCAACCTCCCTGCCAGAGCAGCAGCACCTACAGCAGGTCACACAGGAACACATGCAGGCAGCTCTTGAAGATCTCCAGAGACTCCACAAACCCCCTGGGCAGCCTGTGGCAGGCTTCTGTCACCCTCAAAGGAAAACATCTTCCTCACGTTTCCATGGAACTTCCTATGCCTCAACTCCCATCCATTGCCCCTTGTGCTGGCACTGGCCATCACCCAGCAGAGCCTGGCTCCAGCCTCCTCACCCTTTATATATTTATAATCATTGCTGAGGTCGCCCCTCATGCTCCTCCTCTCCCAGTAGCACAGCCCCAGCTCCCTCAGGCTCTCCTCCTAAGGAAGATCTTCCTCTCCCTTCAGCATTGCTGTCGCTCTCTGTTGGACTCTCTCAAGCAGTTGTTGGACTCTCTCAAGCAGTTGTTGAACTGAGGAGCCCTGAACTGAACACATTATTTGAGGTGCAGCCTCAGCAGGGCAGACTAGGGGCGGGGGGGAGAACCTCTCTGGTTCTGCCCACAGCCTCCTACCCACAGCCCTTCTAACCCACCCCAGGATGCCATTGGCCTTCTTGCCCACCAGAGCACATTGCTGGCTCATGCTCAACCTCCCATCCATCAGGACCCCCAGGGCCTTTTCCCCTTCACTGCTCTCCAACAGGTCAGTCCCCAACCTATCCTGATTCCTGGGGCCTGTTCATTCCCAGATGTATTTGGAGAGTTTGACTTTGAAAGTCTTTTTACAATAATCTGAACTGTCAGGAAATTTTTGTCAGTATTATTTTTGCATTTTTGTTCTTTCCTTGGTCACATTTAAAGTGACCTGTAGGTTTAGACTGGACATTAGGAAAAAGTTTTTCAGGGAGAGAGTGGTCAGGGACTGGAATGAGCTGCCCAGGGAGGTGGTGGAGTCCCTCACCCTGGATGTGTTTAAGGGTGGTTTGGATGTGGTGCTTGGGGGTATGGTTTAAGGTGAATGTTGTAGGGTTCTAGGTTGGACTTGGTGATCCTGAGGGGCTTTGCCAGCCTGCACGTTTCTGTGTTTCTGTGATTCTGTCTTACATTTTAAAACATTATACCTTCACCATTATTCTTTCCTTATTGAAACTAAGAGTTTCCCATATCAGTTTAAGACCTCGGCTCATTGTACAATCTCACATACCAGGTCAGCTGTGATGGCCCTGAGAATCAGGATTGTTACAGGAATTTTCCATGTTAAGTAGTCAGAACATCCCACACAAACAGCAGTTGACACCAGGAGCACTGTGTGTTTCCTCCTGCTCTGCTTAGGTTTTCCAGCTATTCTGCACAGCTCTACCATCACTAGACACTAGAGTTAACTTTATTAAGTGAGGTGTTGGGCAGGTCTGTGCACCTGTTTCATGTTGTGTTCGTTATGGTAGCCCTAACCCCCCCCACATTGTTTCATATGCATGTGTCTCATTTGCAACTCGCTACCCCCTCAGTGGTGACTTCACCTAGGAAGTGAATGCTGCTGAAGAGCAATAAGCAAGATCTAGGGGGAGCTTACAGGAGAAAGGGGTTGGTCAGGCCCTATGGTGAGGAAGACCTTCCCAGGAGGAGGCTGCAAGTGTCAGCAACTTGAGGCTTTAAGAAGACCGAGTCAACAGGAGGAGACTCCTCAACATGATCTCATCAATGTGTAGAAATAGCTGAGGGGTGGGGGGCAAGTGGAGGGGGCCAAGCTCTTTTGGGTGGTCAACAGCTATAGGCCAAAAAGCAATGGATACAAACTGGAACAGAGAAGGGTTCACCTCCACATGAGTAGAAACTTCTTTCGAGTGAGGGTGCCAGAGTCCTGGAGCAGGCTGCCCAGAGAAGTTGTGGAGTCTCCTTCTCTGGAGCCTTTGCAACCCCACCTGGATGCATTCCTGTGTGGACCACCCTCGGTGATGCTGCTTTGGCATGGTGGTTGGACTGGATGCTCTCTGGAGGTCCCTTCCAAACTCTAAGGTTCTGTGATGGTTCAAACAGCACCTGGAAACCTTCCTACTGCCTTGGTTTGAAGCTGTCTCCCAGCCCATACCATTTTACAAGCATTCACTCTTCACCACCAGAAACTAATCATGGCACCGAATATAAAGGAAGTAACAACAAAGGACTCTGTGAGCTCTGTAGGTCTCTTCCAACCTCTAAGGTTCCGTGATTCTTTGAGTCAGGTCCCTGTTGGTGATACTGAACTAGGACTCTGAACAACAAAGTTCTCCCTAGGAGGAAGGAAGCGAAAAGCACTGGCAGAAGAGATACTGACATAGAGGTGCCTGAAGTGGTGAAGGAGTGGAACCTGAGTGAGGGTCAGACATCTCAGAGCAGGTCTGCTTCAACCTACCTCTTAGTTTTAAGTTTCCCTGTGCCTTTGTCACCTTTTCTCATCTACTCTATGGTAACCTCCTTGCAACCTGTGTTCAGCAGGGCACTGCAATTAGAAGCTGTGACCCCATGCTTCCCACTGTGTCATTTGTGGCTGCCACCAGGGATGTGAAGAGGTGAAAAGTCAGAGGGAGAGGGGACATGGTGAATCATGGTGCTGGCTGTGCTAGGAGGGACCTGACAGCATCTCTGGAAGAATAAGCCCTTGTAAGGAGGAGAGCAGACAGCATTCCCCAAAAGAACTACACGAGATGACCAAAAGAAGCTATTTCCCAGTAGATCCTGTCTCCACTTGGGTTCTACTGGCTTGACTGTGTTAGCAAGTCTGCAAAGTCCTAATTGAAGCACAGCTCCAGCAGCCAAACTTACATGCAGTTCAGGGCTGGGAAGAGGCTGGGATGCTCTGATGCACTGTTTCCAGTGCAGGTCCAGCTACATCAGGATGTGTTTTCATTTGAAGTAAGGTCCTGCAACTGGGTGAGTGCAATTCCAAGCACAGCTCCTGGCCGGGTGGGGAATGGCTGAGAGCAGCCCTGAGGAAAAGGACCTGGGAGTCTGGGGTAATGAAAAGCTCAAAATAAGCCTGCAGGGTGAGTGCAGCCCAGACAGCAATCGACTGCTCAGCTGCAGCAAGAGCAGCGTGGCCAGCAGGGCAAGGGAGGGGATTCTGACCCTTTGCTCTGGACTCAGAGCCCACCTGGAGTCCTTTGTGCAGTTCTGGAGCCCCCAACGCAAGAAGGACATGGAAGTGTTGGAGTCAGTGCAGAGGAGGCCACAAAGATGCTCAGAGAGCTGGAGCAGCTCTGCTCTGAGGACAGGATGAGAGAGTTGGGACTGCAGCCTGGAGAAGGGAAGGCTTCCAAGAGACCTTGGAGTGGCCTTCCAGGATCTGAAGGGGACTCCAGAAGTGCTGGGGAGGGACTATTTACAAGGTGTTGTGATGACAGGAGGAGGAAGAATGGGTTTGAACTGGCAGAGGGGAAATTGAAACAGGATGTGAGGAAGAAGTTCTTTGCAGTGAGGGTGGTGAGACACTGTCACAGGTTGCCCAGGGAGGTGTTTGAGGCCAGGTTGGATGAGGCTTTGAGCAACCTATTACAGTGGGAGGTGTCCCTGTCTATAACACAGGGGGTTTGGAAGTGGCTGAGCTTTGAGGTCTGTGATTCTATTCTAAGTTAAGCTGCTCTAAAAAACAGTTCCATGCAAACAAACAAGCAAGTGAAACACCAAGCAAGGGAGACCTTCTTCGTGCACAGCAGGATGGGGACTGACTGGCTCTGAGCACCAGCACTGGTGCTGCTTTCCCCTATAACTTCCATCCTGTTTGTTGCTGTTACTAGGGGCTTGCAAACTTGAAGCAAACATCTGGTGTGGTTTAATAGCAACAAGAAAGAGCACTGGTTATTAATTTTGATATGGCACCAAAGCATTTTGATAGAGCTCACGATGGCAGAGCCACCATACTCTTTATGACCCTAAAACTAAATTGGTTTTCATAAAGCCCTGACAAGACCACATTCTGGCTAACAGCTAAAATCATTATGCATCTCGCCCTGCTAAAGAGGAGTCATTTTTCCTGGGATTTGGGTAGCTGGTTATACTAATTTTATGTTAATTACAGAATCACAGAGTTCACCAGGTTGGAAATGACCTCTGAGATCATCGAGTCCAACCTGCCACCTAACACTTCTCATTAACTAACCCATGGGACTAATTGCCTCATCCAGCCTCCTCTTAAACACCGCCAGGAATGGGGACTCCACCACCTCCCCAGGCAGCCCATTCCAATGCCAATCACTCTTGCTGGGAAGAATTTCTTCCTAACATCCAACCTGAACCTGCACTGGCACAACTTGAGGCTGTGTCCTCTTCTTCTGTCCCTGGGTGCCTGGTAGAAGAGCTCAACCCCACTTGGCTACAACCTCCCTTCAGTAACTGTAGAGAGCAATGAGGTCTGCCCTGAACCTCCTCTTCTGCAGGCTGCATACCCCCAGCTCCCTCAGCCTCTCCTCACAGGGCTGTGCTCCAGCCCTCTCACCACCCTTGGTGCCCTTCTCTGGACACCTTCAAGAACCTCAACATCTTTCTTGAATTGAGTGGCCCAGAACTGGACACAGGACTCAAGGTGTGGCCTGACCAGTGCTGATTCCAGAGGCAGAAGGACAAAGTCTCACAGAGAGTGATTTGCCATTGGAATGGGCTGCCCAGGGAGGTGGTGGAGTTGCCATCCTTGGAGGCGTTCAGGCAAAGCCTGGATGGGGCACTTAGGGCCATGGTCTGGTTGATTGGCTAGAGCTGGGTGATAGGTTGGGCTGGATGAGCTCGGAGGTCTCTTCCAACCTGGTCGATTCTATGTTTCTGTGACTGTATGATTCTATGACTCTGGCTCTGATTCTATGACTCTGTGACTTCCCTGCTCCTGCTGGCCACACTGCTTCTGATCCAGGCCAGGATGCCATTGGCCTTCTTGGCCACCTGTGCACACTGCTGGTTCACGCCCAGCTGGTTGTCACCCAACACTGCCAGGCCTCTCTCTGCCTGGCTGCTCTTCAGCCAGTAGCCAGGAGCAAACCTTGGTCACGTAGAGGCAAAAGCAGCTTAAACCTGTTTCATACATTGCAGTGTGGCCTTGCTGATTAAAAATACTTGGGCCTCTTCCAGTCTTGTCGTCATGTTGGCTATGCAGCTGCCGTTACGCGCAAACCCCTGCAAACACAGAGATCTGAAAGCTCAAAGCTCATTTAACTTGAGAGTGCTCGTAAAAGGGAGGGGTGGGGGGAAAGCCATTTCTGCGTGGAATAATGGCTTGTAACTTTCCCAGCATTATTTAGTTTTCATTACTATCACCTGAATCTGATAGGCAGGTTTCCCAGCAGACTCTGAATGAGAAATCTGCTACCCCCTTGGCCTGTTATTCCTGTACCATCTGGCCAACAGGTACGGCGCTGCTCTTGCAGGGTGAGGCACCAAATAAAACAAGTCAGATCTTTTTTAAAGCCCCAATAAATTTCCCAAATGAGTTTGTGTGAAACGTTAAAAAAAACAGAAGATAGAGGTTTAGGATTACATTGCCTCTAATTTGAAGGAGGGTGTGTTTGGGGGCGGGGGGAGGGATAAGTGGAGCCAGGTGGGCTACTTAGCCAATGGCTGCCAGGTCCAGCTTTTTGAAACTGTGAACATTACGCCCGGATGCAGATGGAAATTGGAAACAATAAATGATTATTACAGGGAGTTTATCATCCTACAGGTCGTGTGTGGAAGATGAGCCACTCGCCAGGGTGCTTTGAGAGTGTGCTGCTCAGGCATGCATCCAGACAGATGTATGGGAGCAGGACTGTGCCATATATCAAGGCAGAGGAATGAGATCTCTCAATTTCACCCTGACAAGCATAAGCCTCTCTTAAAAGAAACACCAAAAAAAGATCCTCCCCTTCTCAGCGTTAATCCAGTTTCTTTCTGATGTCTCTTTTCTGCATGAGAGGAACATCTGCCTGTTTCCATAGATCTGTGAGCTCACAGCTAGAGGTGAGGGATGGCAAAAACAGGCAGATGTTAAGAAAAGGGTCTCGCAGTGTCTTATTTGAGTTGCAAGTGCAAGGCACAGAGGTAAGCTCAGACAGTTAAGCGATCCACTCCCACTGGCCACTTCTGACTTAGAACTCTGCATTGTCATAGTGCTTATAAAACTGCCTTTCAGGACAACAAATACAAACAAAGCCAGAGCAGAAATTACTCAATGGTTCCCCAGTTCAGGAGAGACAGGAACCTGCTGGAGAGAGTCCAGCAGAGAGTCACGAGGATGATTGAGAGACTTGAGCATCTACCCTGTGGAGAGAGACTGAGAGCCCTGGGGCTGTTTAGTCTGGAGAAGAGAAGGCTGAGAGGGGAGCTGAGCAATGTGTACAAATATCTGAGGGGTGGGTGTCAAGTGGAGGGGGCCAAGCTCTTTTGGGTGGTGCACAGCAATAAGCCAAGGAGTAATGGACACAAACTGGAACAGAGAAGGTTTCAGCTCCACATGAGGAGAAATTTCTTTGGTGTGAGGATGACAGAAGCCTGGCACAGGCTGTCCAGGGAGGTTGTGAAGTCTCCCTCTCTGGAAATATTCCAAACCTGCCTGGATGTGTTCCCGTGTGATCTGCTGTAGGTGCTGCTGCTCTGGCAGAGAGATTGGAGTGGATGAGCTTTGGAAGTCCCTTCCAACCCCTGACATTCTGTGATTCTGTGATTCCCAAATACCTCCATGTTTAAGAATGGCAAATCATTCCTTGCAATTAGACCAAACCAGGCTGTTCCAGGAGATGGAAGACTTAGCTCTGGAGGAACTGAGGGAGCAAGGTACCATAGAAAGCTTAACCCCATCTATGTTTGAAAGGGCAAAAAGAGAAACTTCACAGATCTGATCTTAAATATATGAGAAATCAAATATTTCCAACTGCATCAGTGGAAAAGCCACAGGGGGAGAAAGTTTTTATTTTTGTCCTAGCACAAACAGATGTCCATGTTAACACACTCGTTGCTTTGAGTGCATTTGATTGTCTTAGCAGCTTAAATAGCTCCAGTTCCTACCAACTGGTAGACAAACATCTAACAGCTGTACAAGTTCATGTGGGCAGAGACACCAAGTGCACAAATCCCATCACTCTTTCACAAGCAATTTGCTTTAATGTAGGAAACAGAGCCCACTTGGGCTTCCTTCCCTCGGTCAGATAGAATCATAGAATCACAGAATGGTAAGGTTGGAAGGAACTTCAAAGATCACCCAGTCCCACCCCCCTGCCATAAGGCAGGGCCACTTCCCACTAGAACAGCTCACTAAAGGCCTCATCCAACCTGGCCATGAGCACCTCCAGGGAGGGAGCAGCTACAACCTCCCTGGGGAACCTGTTCCAGTGTCTCACCACCCTCACTGGAAAGAACTTTTTCCTAACATCCAGCTGCAATCTCCTCTCTTCCAGTTCAAAACTGTTCCTCCTTGTTCTGTCATTGCAAGACCTTGTAAATAGTCCCTCCTCAGCCTTCCTGTAGGCCTCCTTCAGATACTGGAAGGCTACTCTAAGGTCTCCTGGAAGCCTTCTCTTCTCCAGGCTGAAGAGCCCCAGCTCTCTCAGCCTGTCCTCATAGCAGAGCTGCTGCAGCCCTCTGAGCATCTTGGTGGCCTCCTCTGGACCCACTCCAACAGTTCAATGTCCTTCCTGTGCTGGGGGCTCCAGAATCCCCGAGTCCCAGCCTGCTCTTTGTTCTTTCACATTTGAAGTGCTGTTGGACCGGCTCCACCAGCCCTTTGAATTGTCTCATGAGACCCAGGAGTCTGAATCAGCACGAAGGTCTGCAGAAGCTCCCACATGGATTTACCGGGAAGAGTGAGGTGTGGACATGCCCCCTCATGTAACAGTGGAGGAGCTGTAACCCTTGCTTGTCCTTTCTTCTCCTCAATCATAATCGTGTGACATCCACTTTCGAACAGTTTGATTTTTCATTTACTGTCCACATTAACCTGCATCTAAACAATTTTGAGCTCCTGGTTTTCTTTCCCAGAGAAAGAGTTTCTCTTTCTCTTTTCTCTTTTTNTTTTTTTTTTTTTTTTTTTTTTTTTTTTTTTTTTTTTTTTTTCCCCCCAGACCTGCGTGAAGCTGATTTTTCTTTGTTCTTGTGCCCTCCTGTCATGTCCCCTCTCCAGAGAAGTAACTGGCCTTGCATGAACATTTAGCGTATGTCTATGTCACACAGGGTAGTCCTGCAAAGTCCTGGCCTGAGTAAACTGCATGTTAACAACAAACAGTGATGCAGCACAGAGATGGCAGCGACATATATCAGCCTGCAATTTAAACTCAGTCACGGAATCACAGAATGTCAGGGGCAGGAAGGGACATCCAAAGCTCATCCAGTCCAATCCCCCTGCCAAAGCATCATCACCTACAGCAGATCATGCAGGAACACATCCAGGCAGCTCTTGAATATCTCCAGAGAGGGAGACTCCACAAACCTCCTGGGCAGCCTGTGCCAGGCATAAAATCGTAAATCATAGAAAAAGAGAATCAGTCACAGTTGGAAGGGACCACAAGGATCATCCTGTTCCAACCCCTCTGCCACAGGCAGGGACACCTCATGCTACATCAGGCTGTCCAGAGCCTCATCCAGCTTCTGTCACCCTCACAGGAAAAATTTTTTTCCTCCTGTTTCCAAGGAACTTCCTATGC
>VWYK01052790.1:4084-26603 GCA_013399775.1 Semnornis frantzii
GACCAGGTTGGAGTAGATGGTCTCTAAGGTCCCCTCCAACCTCCCCACCACAGGCAGGGATGCCTCTCAACTAGACTCAGCTGCCCAAGGCCTCATCCAACCACAATTCACACATCTCTTGTTTTACAGCTAGAATAAGAAATTCAGAAGAGATTCAGTTCTAACCTGTACTGGATAGGGTGACACCAGGCAAAGCCCCAAGTGCTTCAGACTGCAAAACCAAAGCTCTTAGACCATAAGAGGAATGAAAGTGGGGAAAAGGTCTATTTAATGCCTATTAATGCCCTCCTGGAGAGCAGAAACACAGCCCTGGAGTATCTCCTCAGCATTTAATGGAGTTCAACTTTGAGCAGCCACCAGCTCAACCACTAGCACACAAGACTGTGACTGAAGTCCTGCATAGGTCAAGTGGGTTTTAATGAGCCACATAAGCCACAAAGCCTCCACAACATACAAGCCTTTCTTCTTTCTCCCTTGTAAAGGAAGTTCTGAGGATGGCAATTTCACTGCAATTAAATTACATGCCTTGGAGACAGCCTGTCCTGACCTGCTGCATATCTGTCCCCCCCCAGTAAGTCTTTAAAGCCTGTCAACATGGCATTCAATCAGCTAAAGATGAGCAAACACCAGGCTTTGGGAACCAGACAGACAGAGGTAGGTCCTCCCCTCTGTGTTCTAGAGAAGTGTGGCAGCACTTCTGGGCAGCCAGCTGAGCACATGGCTTCAAAGGGTCCATAAGCACAGCTCAGAAGACACTGCCCCACCACCAGTGGCCTTCTACAGCACTCCTTTTCCTCTTCCTTGCTGTCCTACTTAGGCTTATTTTACCCTAAAAACCTGTTAGCAGTAGCTCCACCACCATGTTCCACCAGGGAAGAACACAGTGAAAAGCATGCTGTAGCCACCTCATCCAATAACATTTTATTTATTGGCTTGTTTAACCTATTCCCTTGAGCTCTTGTAACTCTACCAGAATCTTAGCCATGAGAAAGGGGGGGGGGAGGTAGTAGGATTTAAAACCCCATGATTCTAGTTTTTGTATCAAGTGTCTTACAAACTGTTCTAACAGTGGCCAATAGGCTTTGAAAATGAAACACAGTAAGCAAGGGAAAAGATTTTCAGATGCCATTTGGAAGTGCTAGGGAGGGTGGGGGTTCAGTGGGGAAACAATAGAAGAAGAAAATAGAATATCAGTGGCAGAACAGTGTAAGAGTTTGTTCATATAAAATGTAGGAACTCTCTGGAGACACCTTACTGTGGGCTCCAAGTGACTACTCCAGAATTACTGACTCACTTTGAAGTGCATCAGCTGTTCTGGTGCAGAATTGATTTCAGTGCCTGAACCTGATACAAGCAGGACTTGCAGACTCCAAAGTGGACACTGCACTGTGGTGAACTCCCACAAAACCTTTTTAAGCATCTTTAATTACACAGAATCACAAGGTTGGAAAAGGCCTTCAAGATAAGAGAGTCCAACCATTAACCACAGCTCTACCACTAAGCCACAGCCCCCAGGCACCACATATACAAAGCTCTTAAACCCCTTCAGGGGGGGCAGCTCAATCACCACCTCCAGACAGCCTGTTCCAATGGCTGACAAAACTCCCAGGGAGATGTTTTTCCTGATGTCCAGCCTAACTTCTGTCATACTCAAACTGGGCCCATTTTTTACAGAATCATAGAATGCTTTAGGCTGGAAGGGACCTTCCAAGGTGTAGTCCAACCCCATGCATTCAAGAGAGACAGCAGCAAGTAAGGCAGGTTCCAGGCATGGAGCAGCTGCTGACTCTTTGGGCAAACTGAGTCAGGGTCTCACCACCCTCAATTGTAAAGAAATTCTTCCTTCTCTCGAGCCTGCATCTTTCTTTCTTAGTTTAAAGCCATTACCCCTTGTCCTGTCACAACAGGCCATGCTAAAAAGCCTCTTCCCAGCTTTAGGCACTGAAGGGCCACCAGAAGGTCTCCCTGAAGCCCTCTCTCCAGGATGAGCAACAACTCTCTCTGCTTCTCCCCACAGGAGAGGGCTTCCAATCCTTCCATCATTGCTGTGGCCTCCTCTTCCCCACTTCAGCACAGGAGAGACATAGACTTGTTGAGGACTGCAGAGTTGGCCCCAGCACAAGGGTAGAATCCCCTCCCTCCACCTGATGCCCATGCTGCTGGGGATCAGCCCAGGACATGTTTGGCTCTGGGCTGGGTGTGCACAGTGCCAGCTCATGTCCATTTTAACACAGTTTTAGTAAAACTGGGCATAGTCTGCAGTAATGACAAGAAAAAAAAAACATCAAGGCTAAAGCTAACAAAATGATCAAGCACTTCACCCAGCCCTTGGGTCAGACATTAAATATCCTTTTGCACTGGCAGATTTTTGGATGCTTGACAGCCTCCTGCTACTTCAAAAGGGCAGAAGAAAAAGAACACCACAATATTTTAAAGACAGATAGACTGAGCTTCTGATGCAAGGGCAGCACCACTATGTGCATGCCCCATGACCCAGAGAAGCCCTCCAGGTTTACTTTGAGTAGACCTCAGAATACCACAAAAGGTTTGGGAACAGAGCACCCAAAATTCCAAGAGATTCCCATTGCATTCCACTCAAATGTGACAAAGGCAACTTTGGCCTCACATTTCACAGGCACCAGAATTCAAACTCTCTTCTCTGAAATCCAGGCTAGTTTTGAGACCCACCAGGGCACATCTCCTCTCAGCTCACCTGCACTTTGGCAGAGCCAACAACAAACTGCCAAAAATCAAGAATCCAAGGCCAGGACAACATCCTGGCTCCACTTCTCAACATTTTAGGTTGCCAAAGTAATACTTATCCCACAAAATCCACCACAAACAGCCTGTTTCTAGAGCAGCTTTCTTAAGGGTTGTTACACCCTCAAAGACCTTTAGCTGGTCCCTTGCTGGGCTGTCCCAGCAGGCTCAGCTGTCCCCAGGCACACAGTGTATTCCCCAGCTCACAGGTGGAAGTCAGCAGTACTGGGGCAGGCAGGCAACACGTCCTGCCTTTCAAAGGAGATGGTTTGCTCTTCTAAAGCTTCCTCTGACTCTGAGCCCAAGCCAGCTGGACAGCAGTTGAAAGAGTCTCTCCTTCAGCAGCACTCAGTATCTGGAGACTCCAACCCAAAACAAATAGAAGCATTTACAATTAAAATAGAAAAAAAGGCGATAAAAGGAATAAATTGTCCCTCACTGGCCTAAGGAAGAGAACTCCCTCCCCTCCTTGTCATTCCCTGCCTTCCTCAAACTGCCTTCCCAGGCAGCAACTGCAAAGGATTTTGCTGGGTTGGGTCAGCCCATGGCAGTTTTTAGGAGTCCACATCTGCCAGCTGCAGAAGAACACTAAGAAAGATCTTACATTATCTACAAAAATGTGGCCACAGGAGGAATTTCTTCCTCATTTCAGGTGTTTCTTTGCTGAGCCATCTCCTAACCTTGGTCAGGAATGCCTGACAACATTATTCTCCTCCTCTCTTCCTAAAAAGTCCCTGTTATCTTCAGCAGATGCTTTGGAGAACAAGGAGAAATCGCCAAAAATCTCTCAGTCTGTCCAAATTTGAGAGGAAAACAAAAGTTAGCAGCCCATCTAACTCCACTCAACACAAGCCAGCATGAAAAGGCAGTTTCATAGCCAGCCTCACCAAGCCCTGAAACAGGCTGCACAGGGAAGTGGTTGAATCATCATCCCTGGAGGTATTTAAAAGCCATGTTCTGAGGGGCATGGTTTAATGGTGACCCGGCAGTGCTGGGTTAAGGGCTGGGCTGTGCTCTGAAAGGCCTTTTCCAACCAAAACAATTCTAGGATCCTTAGTTTTAAGGCCAATGTTGCCTCCCACTCACTACTGGCAGCAGACTTTATGCTACTTCAGGTGCTCTCAAAGCTCATCCCTTGTTCCACCACATCATCCTGGAGGAAGACAAGAGATCACTTAAGCCCTCCTTTGCTCTCTCCAAGTTCACTTGCACTTTAAGTACCTAGCCACCCAGCATTCTCCTCACCAGGAACTGAAGGTCACACTGTATGCACAATCATAATGTGGTTTTGACCACCCAGTGACCCATTTCAGAGGATCTGAAGGAAAATGTAACCACAAGTGAATGAAGTGGGTTGCTTTGATTCTCTTCCCTCACCCTGCTACAAGAAACACCTAATTTCCTGTTCAACATACTCAATACCACAATTAAGAAGAGGTGAATTTGAAGCAGCACCTTCTGTTTCTTAGAATTATAGCATGGTTTGGGTTGGAAGGAACCTCCAAAGGGCATCCAGTCCAACTCCCCTGCAGGCAGCATTGACATTCTCCACTAGAGCAGGTTGCTCAGAGCCTTCTCCAGCCTCACCTTCAATCATGGGGCCTCAACTCCATCCCTGGGCAAACTGTTGCAGTGTTCCAGCAGCCTCATGGTGCAGAACTTGTTCCTCACATCCAATCTAAATCTGCTCTGCTCTCATTTCAAACCATTGCCTCTTATCCTGTCACTGTAAACACTCCCTCTACAGCCTTCTTGGAGCCTCTTCAGGTACTGGCAAGGTTGCTCTGAGGTCTCCCTAGAGCCTTCTCCAGACTGAAGAACCCCAGCTCCTCCAACCTGCACTCTGTGCTGGTTTGAGCTAATTGGAATATTTTAATAGAGAAAATTATATTATATGCTGTGAAAGGAAACAATGGTCATGTCTATTTCACTCATAGGCTTGCTGAGATGTTTAGGAATAAGAACCCAAAACAAAAGGTAAGGCAGTGTCTAGAGCTGGCAGTAGGTGTCACGGGGCANTGCTTGTATATTGTGCTGAGCTGTAAATAGAGCTTCATTTCTTAACTTCCAGCCAGCTGAGTTCTAGTCTGGGTCATTTTACAAGTGGGGGGGGGGGGCAGGGAACTCCCAAACCAGAGGTGAAGCACTCCAGCCCCCTGCTCACCTTCGTGGCCCAGCTCCATCAGATCCACATCCTTCCTGTGTTGAGAGCTCCACAGATGAACACAGCACTCTCTCCTCCTTTTCTCTCTCACACCCCCGTCCCAGAACAACCTGCCTCTTGTTTCCTTGGTGTGTTACTGCCCTACACTAGGAATCATCTGCCTGTGCCAGAGTCACTTTTAAACTCCAAATCTGAAGTAGCAAAGAAGAAAAACACGTCCTTATTGCAAACATCAAGAGTCAACTCCTTTAAGCCACAGCATCCACAAAAGGTGAACTCTGGGCTCCTCTTGCATTCCCTGCTAGCCAGCTCACTGCCTTCAGAGCTGGAGAGACACTTGGTTGTGAGTTTCTAAACTCCAACTCAGGATAAGGCATTTGGACAGAGTCAACTGGACACTGGTGGTGGCTCAGTTCAACAGCAGCAGAAGCCTCCCCTCTCTATTCCCTGCTCTTCGCCTCTCTCCACCAAGGGCCTGAACGATGACAAAATTGTGATCTTTCAGTATCTTAAGGAGGCTACAGGAAAGCTGGGGAGGCACTTCTTAGGCTGTCAGGTAGTGATAGGACTGGGGGGAATAGAACAAAGCTGGAAATGGGTAGATTCAGACTGGATGTTAGGAAGAAGCTCTTCACCATGTGGGTGGTGAGAGCCTGGAAGGGGTTACCCAAGGAGGTGGTGGAAGTCTCATGCCTGGAGGTGTTTAAGGTCAGGCTGCATGAGGCTCTGGCCAGCCTGATCTAGTGTGAGGTGTCCCAGCCCATGACAGGGGGGTTGGACCTAGATGATCCTTGTGGTCCCTTCCAACCCTGACTGATTCTATTAAAATGGTCACTCACTCAACAGGTACAAATGGATTTCTTTGGCAAAAGCTCAGAGAGTTCCCCAGATCTGTCACTCCTCCCTCAGTGGCAGAGAAGACATCACCCCTTTGTTTTCAGTCTGCCAGCACCAGAAGCAGTTGGGAGCAGAGGACCAGCACAGAACAACTGCCCAGTAAGGCATTGAGTACATATTCACATTTTCACAGCCACAGCACCAGCACACTGATCATTCCAGAACCCCTTGTGGACAGCAACAAAGGAAGCCTGGTATGTTAATGTCTTAGCTAGCCCAGATGCATCCAGGTCAAGCCTCTAGCCTCAGGAGTCACTGCAGGTCCAGTTCTAAAGCCACAAGACCTTTTCAGCTTGAGAGGGAGGTTGTCAGGGTTGGATTTTTTCCCCTCCCCACAAACAGAAACGCAAAGAGAAAGAAGGAATACATCCAGATTTTGCTGTTACAGTGACACAAGCTCCTCTATCTCTGGAAGTGAGAGCAGGATGATGCTTGTATTCTTGCTCTGTAACATAGAACATCTAGAAAAACAGGAGAATGATTTGGGCATAAGTAGGAAATGGGCAAAGGAAAATTATCCACTAAGTTATTTTTCCGATATTGTGAACTTCTTCCAGTCTGAAGTTCATGCTGAGTTAAGAGCTGAAAGAAGAGAGCTTTTCAGAAAGCTGAGGCTGTTATCCTTCACCCACTTACATACCAGCTGGAGTAGGATGGGAATGAATGGGCCAGGACAAGGCAATTACTGCCCAGGCACATGCAAACCCTTAAAATTGCATTCACCGAGCCCATCCATAGCAAAAGTGTCCTGTCATGTGTTGGAGAGGTGGATTTGGGAAGAACATCCCAGGGATGAGCTGCATGAGGTCCACAGTTCGGGAATCTCTTCATAGCATAGCCTTTTACCTCCTCAAAGTCACTACATCATCTCTGCTACAGGCAGAGACAAAGAGGTGAACTAATAAAATGTGAGGTTCTAAGGGGCCCTCCTCTTTTAACCTATGTACCTGGAGCCTTACAAGTGTGAGGACAGTCTAAAGCCTTTCCTTTTGCAACACAACCCCTCCCTGCAGCAAGATCAATATGCAGAGTCACTATTTCTGCTTTACTTCTTTTCCATCACAGGCTTCATGTCCTTATTTTGAGTGTCCCAGCTGTCTTTTGGATAGAACTCAAAACTGAGAAGTCATTTCAGAAAGGTAATTATGAAGGTAGTTCCCTCACACCAGCTATGAGGGGAAGTTTTCCACAGCACTTTATACAGCCAGTTTGCCCCTCACAAAATCACACAGAAACACCCAGGTTGGCAAAGTCCCTCAGGATCACCAAGTCCAACCTAGAACCCTACTCTACAAGATTCATCTTAAATCATATCCCCAAGCACCACATCCAAACAATCCTTCAACACATCCAGGGTTGGTGACTCCACCACCTCCCTGGGCAGCTCATTCCAGTCCCTGACCACTCTCTCAGTGAAAGCTTTTCCTAATGTCCAGTGAAAACCTACCCAGGCTCAGCCTGAGGCCATTCCCCCTTGTTCTGTCTCCAATTACCTTTGAGAAGAGACCACCAGCAGTTTGTCCACAATGTCCTTTTGGATAGTTGTAGACAGCAATGAGGTCTCCCCTCAGCCTCCCCTTTTTCAAACTAACCATCCCCAGCTCCCTCAGCCACTCCTCATCAGATTTATTCTCCAGGCCCTTCCTCAGCTTTGTTGCCCTCCTCTGGACTTGCTCCAGCACCTCCACATCTTTCCTGTATTGCAGTGCCCAGAACTGAACACTATACTCCAGGTGTTGCCTCACCAAAGCCAAGTCCAAGGGGACAACCACCTCCCTACTCCTGCTGGCCACAGCATTTTTAATACAAGCCAGGATGCCACTGGTTTTCTTGCCCACCTGGGCACACTGCTGGCTCCTATTCAGCTGCCTGACCATAACAGCCCCTAGATCCCTTTCTGCCAGGCAGCCCTTCAGCCACACTGCCCCAAACCTCCCACTCCTACATCACTCCTCACCAGGTGACCAATCTCAGATGCCAGTAGAAAGTCCATGTCTGCAACAAACAGCAAGAGATTTCAGAGAAAGACAAAGCAGAGAGGTTGGAAACCTACCAGATCTGTCCAACATTGACCAACGAGATGTAGAGAAGCCACAGGAGAGCCATGAGGACCATGTTGGCACATCCAGAGATCAAGACAAAAGTTGAAGTTGCCAGGCCAAATAGGGAGAGGTAGTCCAAGGTGCTGTCCATGTCTGACCAGTCCAGAAACCAGATGATTGTTGGTGCATAGCTCAGAGTATCCAGGTTTATCTTCCCTTTGAAATACTTTTTGACATTCTGCAGGTAGAGTTTACAAGGGAGCAGTCCCTTCTCTCCTATCAGCTGCTTATTTTGATGATAAGCCACCAGGAAGGCCATAACTGGAAGAAAACAAAGAAGAGGTGGGGAGAAAAAGCCCCCACAAAACAGTATTAGCAATCATCCAGGCTGGAATACACATTTTAAACCCAGAGTTACAGAATTACATTCGAGCCTCTTTGGGAAGGAATTTTTGCACATGTCCTCATCCCCATTAAAACACAACACACTCATTTCTGTGAGAGCCACGATGCAGAAGGCAGAGGAATTCTATAAATACTCACACCAGGAAATGGCACAGGGTCTGTTTTGAGATAATTTTCTCCTCAACAGCTGTAAGGGACATGCCACTTGCTTCAGGCAAACTCAAGAGTGCCCTTCTGGGAAAAGCTGTCTGTAACTGAGCGACCTGACCCAGGGTAGAACCAGGAGGCTCAGCCCTGCTCTGTTAGACTCTGTGTGACCCTATGTTAGTCACAAGCACTATTCATCTCCTCATGCTGATGAGGGAAAGAGCCTGACTGCACTGCAGAGAGCAACTAATGCATTAATTTCAAGCCTTCCAGGTGGAATTTCCTTTCTGCACAAAGGATTTGGAAAGGAAACGTTGAGAACCCCTCGGTCCATGTATGGATTTTGGGGAGCATGGTTGATGGAGCCACAAGAGCCCATGCAGCTCCCTCCAGCTCTGCAGCACCACAGGCAAAGGGGGGCTTCCAAAGCCCTCCTCTTTCAGATTCACAAACCATTTTGAGTGTAAATGGACAACAGCTCCAGCATGGGGTCTGTTGCTGACAGTGATGATGATTTACAGTATCTGCAGCTCCCAGGACAAATAACTCAGGGCAGGCTGAGGGCAGATTGTGCCTTCAAGGTTATGCTTTGACTTCAGAGGACAACACATCTCCATTTCCACATCACATGGCCTGTGCATTTATCAACTATTGGACTCTTTGCTTACGTGGAACACACTGAATACTTCATGAATACATGAGACAGCTTAAGTTCATACACCACCCAGGTGGTGCCCAAAGGACACCTTAATTCTTTTGGCAGCACAACAGTTAATGGTTACCCATCACAACTGCAGGACACAGCAGTATGGTTGACCTTCTGGATCCTCTCACATCCTGCTAAGCTGGAAATACCAAGTCTTAATATTTTCCCCTCCTCTAAATTGCTACTTTTCACATGCTGCTACAGCTCTCTCATTTATAGTGTCTATGCTCTTGAGCTGGACAATCTTAGAACAGCCAGATGCTTTTTTTAACAGCACAGAAGCAATTTAATTACAGATACTAGACCTAAAATTTGATGTTCTACAGAGAGAGTCGGTCAGCTTCTAGGGATTATCTCATATTTTAGGAATCTCCTCCAGTCACCAATTTGCAGTTCATAACTGCAGCCATCTCCATTTCTCAGAAACAACTTGATGAAAGCCAACATTTCCTGATTAGGCTCCATCCATTTTGCTCCCAGCAGCTAACTTACCCATCCTTCAAACACTATCCAAACACCAGCCACGTCACACACAGCAACAGCAGAACTCCTGCAAAAGGTCACTTTGTTTCTCCCCACCAACCCCCTTCCAACTCTTAGTTAATGATCAAATCTCTTTCCTTCCTTATCTGCATACTGTCATTCTGCAAACATGAATTCTGGTGCTCAGCTGGTTGGTGTCTCTCACTGGGAAAACTGGTGGGAAGTCTCTGTGAAATTATACCCCCCCAGTTTAAACCCAGATTATCATTTCTTTGAAGTTCAACTAGCAAATCAAAGTCTGCAGCCCCAGGGAATCAAAATAAATGTCCCATTTCCCCCAGACACACACAAAGGTCTCCAATGGATTTCAGTTAATCCACTTAGCACTTACTCCAGCTCTTTGGACACGCTGTGTATTTTGTTCTCATTTCAAAACCCACCAAAAAGCAATCCAACATGTATCTGAGGTCACTGGGAGGGTCCCATTGATTTCAACAGATCCTGAATCACAGCCCTGACACAATAAAGTTGGGAGTTTAATTGGTTGTGCCTCTTTC
This sequence comes from Semnornis frantzii, assembly GCA_013399775.1. NCBI lineage: Eukaryota > Metazoa > Chordata > Aves > Piciformes > Ramphastidae > Semnornis > Semnornis frantzii. The sequence continues at coordinate 14,246 of VWYK01052790.1, forward strand.
CATCTGCCTTTCATACACAGAGGAGGATTTTCGGTGCTGTAAGGGACCCATAAAAAAGATGAGCAGAGACTTCTGCCCAAGGCCTGTTGTGACAGGACAAGGGGTGATGGTTTGAAACTAAGAGGGAGATTCAGACTAGAGAGAAGAAATTTTTGCACCAAAGGTGGTGAGACACTGACCCAGGTTGCCCAGAGAGTTGGGGGATGCCTCATCCCTGAAACCATTCCAGGTCAGGTTGTTTGAGGCTCTGAGCAACCTGCTTTAGCTGCAGATTCCCCTGTTGACTGCAGGAGGGTTAGATGAGATGAGCTTGAAAGGTCCCTCCCCACCCAAACCATTCCATGATTTCACCAACTAATAAAAAGAAATCATCACACAATATTTTACTTGATTATGGACACAGAGGGATAAAACCTATTGCAACACTAAAGAATCAGTTTTGGATGAGTAAATTAAGGAGTTTATATTATATTCATCTTTTTTCTACCAACACTGGTCAGCACAGCTGTGAAATCAGAAAGCCTGACAGAGAAAATAGGCAGATATGTAATGCTTCACACAACTTAATATCTTCAGTTTTGGTTTAAAAAAAAAAAAAAGAGGCCAAATTTTAAGTCTCCACGGGTTGATCTCCCTTGATTAACACAGCAATTTGCTGCACAGTTTTCCAAAAGTGCTAATCAAATCCACCTCTAAATGCTGCAGAAATTGCTGCCCCAACCCAAAACTGCTAAGCAGAGCTTTTTTTATTTTTTTTCCCCCTCTTTAAAAAAAAAAAAATAATCCAAATTAGGCCCCTGCATGGTATGCAAGATAAACAAGGAAAGGGCAAATTAGGAAAAACAAAACTATAGCATTTGCAGAAAAGTACACACTGGATGTACAAAATACTGCACAGCCTTTAAGTCTGAAAGCAGTAAAGGCTGCATTATAGGTTGGCAGGAGCTGCACATCTAAAGACTGCCCAGTTTGGGCTCCAAAGTGGTTTCCAACTTCTCACAAGATGCTGCACTGTTATTTCACACACTGCACTTTCACAACAGAAATCACATCAGCAACAGCCCTAATTTGATGAAAATCCCACCTAACCCAAACCCTGACTGTTCCACCTACACTTTGATGCATCACCTCCCAAGCCACCGGGGCCAGCATCCAGCAATCACTGTTCATTGCTCCCACACTTCATTTCCTAGATGTGCTGCTCCATCCTGGATCCAGCTCCCTCTCCTGGACACTCCCCAAGCTAAGCAGTTGTCTCACTGTGCTCCCCCTCCACTCATCTCCGGCATCTTTTGGAGCACCTTTGAAGGGTACCTCCTCAGGCAGGATCTACTTCTCAAAACCCCAGCACCAAAATCATCTAGACCCAGGTGCCAGGTAAGTCTTCAAGAGGTTTCACCCTGTACAAAGCAGTACCCACGTTACCAGACACATGTAGCAGTTGAAACTAAGGACAGACTCTGCAAAGGAGTTCAGCAACACAGGAGATGCACAGATCTGGGGGGGTGAGGGAGAAAGAGTTGTTTATCAGCTTGCCAGAGTTTCCTCTTCCTGAGCTCATCTCGAGAACCTGCATCCTTACACTGACTGTAACAGACCCTGCTCCCTTCTCCAGGAACCTTCTCTTTGACCTTGGCTTAGTCACAGAGGGGGAAAAAGTCCCTGTTGCACCCAAAGCCTGTGTTTTTCTTCCTCTTCCTTAACCCCTATTCTAAAGCCTCCCTCCCACTGGCCTTAAATTTGGGGATTTTCCACTCTCCATCTTCCCACTCCCTCCAGGTAAAGATGGTCAAACAATTTTGCTTCCACTTCAGGCACTGGCTGGCACGTTCTCTGCACTGCCAGGGCACAGGGCAAGGTTAACTGCTTCTCTGGTTTGTTCTGTAGTTTCTTCCTGGGCAAGAAGGTGGCAGAGTTCTGTTCCATAAACCAGAATCCACCAGCTGGTAAATCACCTGAGGACGAGGTAGGTGTTTCCAAGCCAGGTCAGTCTCCTCTTCCACCTGAAGCACTTCTCCATTCTCCTTCAGAGTATTTGCTCCTTTATGGATTGAAAACAGCCTGGGTGACTCCCATGCTCCCTCCCACTCCAGAGGCAGATGGAGCCTTTGACAGCTCACATGGGAGCACGCTCCCCTACCTGCTGCCAGCTGATCTTTACATAAGTAATACATCTAAATTGTCATCAACTGCTAATAGACCTTCACTTCCTATTCTCACCTCAGAAGATGCTTCACTGTACTTTTCCATTAACTCCCCTCCCTCTCCCAGCCTCCTCTCTCCCCCCCCTTAAAACTGAACATGTTCCTTGTTCAAACCCACATGCTACCAATAAACACAACCCAAGCATGCAAAACAAGAGTTGCCCATCTGAAATGATTTGGTCTCTCCATGTTGCCCTGTCACCTCAGTTCCTTTCCCCCAGCCCAGGCCCAGCCTGTCATGGTAGGAGAATGAGAGAATCCTATTCTTCATGCTCTGTAAAGATTTAAAGATGTGAAATCCAAACCTTTCCGGTCATATGGGCTTTCTCCTCTCTCTCCTCCACCTCCACTCCCCCCCCCCACCTCATTAAAAGAGGTCTTAACTTTTACTCAAAGCCCAAACCACAAGAAGAAATGAACCAAGAGCACAGAGCTTTGCATGAAAACCAAACTACATTTTGCACACATCGAAAAAATCTGCCTGGAGCCATATATCAAGTGCACCTTTGACCCAACAAAGCATTCAAAGAAGGCTGGATGCTGGCAAGCTGGGGTTGCACTACTGAAAAGAAGTAGGGGGTGTGGGGGGAGGAGAGAATATTCATGGTATGTTCATTATTATCAGAGAAAGGAATCAAACGAGTTCTCAATTGATAAATTCCCCTGGCAAAGTTTTTGCAGCACAGGAACAACAACAGCGTAGTAGCCTGCGAAGAGGGAGGGTGAAGCCAAGCACCCCCTTTTCATCCTGCAACCCCACAGCCCCAGAGAAACACACAACAAAGCAGGCTGCTCTTCACACTTTTCTGTTGTATTGCCATTCGTGGCAAAGCTAAAGGCTTTGGAGTGGTTGCTTTGGAGGTTTTTAAAGGGCTTATCTCCCTATTGCCTCTTTGTTTGCAAGAATATGAAAGCAAACAGAAAAAGCTGGGCTGTGGCACTGCTAAGAAACTCCCCAAGACCTGGGTTGTTTCAAAACCACACCAGCCTGCAGCTGGAGGATGCCCTGAGAAGATCCCTCTGCTCCAGACCAGCTTGGAGCAAACAGCAGACTGGCAGATAAGATTCTCTCCTTCACAGTTCTTGTTATTATTTCCCCTGAACTCTCACTGCTTGCTCTGGTGAATGTGCTTTGCTCAGGACCAAACACAATCCTGCCTCACACAGCTCTTGGGTACACAGTTAAGGGGGGGCACACGTAGCTTGCTAAGAGGACACCGTGCAAACAGACTGCTGCTGCTGTACAGACTTGCTAACAAGTTCTTCACTGAAATAAAACCTTTCAGGGCAGAAGCAGCATCAGAAGCTATGTTATAATCCTGACTGAGCAGGCTGAAAGCTATTGGGAGCCTTTTAACAGCTGAGGGAAGAGAAGGGGGAAAGCAGAGGAGAGATGGCAGAGAGAAAGAGAGGAGGAAGGACACTGGGGAGAGCCAGGAACCTACAGGAAGCCAAAATCCCCCTGAGAAGGCTTTAGATTTCAGAATTAGGAAGAAGTAGCATGAACCTCCCATAGCTCCAGCTCTGGGCAAAGAAAATACTGCTATTAAACAATACAGGAGGAGAAGGAAGATAAACTGCATTTAAATAATAGCTTTTATTTCAAAGCACTCTGCAGAGCCTGGCTGAAATTGGGAAGGGTGGTATCTCATTACTTAAACCTCTACATCTGGAAGCTGATGATATTCTTCATCCACAAAGGGCCACCTAACAATGATTTAGGAGGAGAGTGAAGGGAGCAAACAACACAGGCTCGTTGTGGGATCAGCTGTTTACCTCTAACAGCAGTTACAACCAGACCTCAAAGACTTTCTGCAGTGACAAAACGTCAATCCCTGTCGTAGGGACAAACACACAGTGCAAGAGCAGGATGGAAAAGCCTTGAAATCTCAGAACAGAGCTTCTGCAAACCTAATACTGCAATTCACAGGGCAGGGAGAGACTGCAACTAGCCCCTGAGGGACAGCCTGCAGTGATGGAAGCCCATGAGCCAAGTCTCTTCAATTAGCGCAGTAGCAGCGGAGAGAATCACAGAGTAGGTTTGGTTGGAACAGACCTTTAAGATCACCAAGTCCAACCAGGTCACTGCTAAACCATGTCCCTCAGCACCACTTCTCCAGGGCTTTGAAACCCTTTCAGGGATGGGGACTCCACCACTGCCCTGGGCAGCCTGTTCCAGAGCTTGACAACCCTTTGTAGGAAAAATTTGTTCCTCATGTCCATCCTAGACCTCCCCTGGTGCACCGACACCATTTCCTTGTGTCCTATTCCTTGTTACCTAGAAGGTCTCACAGAAAGAGGGGTCTGGGCAGCAGAACACAGGGTAAGACCAAGCCGGAGCTCTCTTCCTCAGTTTCAGGGCTGGATGTTGTGTTACTTCACACTCTCCCCTTCCAGAAGGGTTTTAAGTCTGCCCACACTTAATTGGTTAAGTAGAGAAAGACTTTCCAGATCTGGAAAGGTCTCTGAGGTCCAACCCAAACCATTCTGTGGTCCTATGACCCCAGTAGCACAGCCCTGTTGCAAACAGCAAACCCTACAAAACCCTTTCAGCTTGGATGCATTCTTCCCTTCCTTCCCACTCCTGCAAGCAGCAGGTGGGTTTGGTTGCTAACCTCCACACATCATCAGATCCTTTCCCACCTTCCCATCTCTAACTTGCCTCACAGAGAGCAGCTGCTTTGCCAGGGACTTCCCAGGGTCTGGTTGCTTTTGGAAACTCCCTTCAAAAAATCAGAAGGGGAAAGAAGTTATAACCAAAGGAGTGGAGGGAGAAGGGAAGGCACACACAAGGACACTTCACACCTGTCTTGCTCTGCCTATCCTCCTTCCACAGAGGATCCAAAGGGAGAGCATCTCCTCAGCTCACATCAAGCAATAAAACAGCCTCTTGAGAACAGAGTTGGGGACAGGAAGGAAGGGGCAGTCTCCCAGACCATGCTCAGTCATTTTACTCCTCACCTCACTATGTCCCAAATCCTGTTTCTCCTCCTTCCCATCCACAGGGTCCTTCACTCTCTCCCACCCCTCACTTTCCACCTAGGAAGGAGAACAAGCTTCCAGCTCCCCCAGCTGTGCTAACAGGCAGGAGCTACAAGCATTGGGGGGGGGGGGGGACCANTACCGGGACGGGGGGGGGGGGGGGTGACCACTTCATGATACTTTAACACAAGTTCCCCCTCACCAAAGGATTTGTTACTTAATGCAGTAGGAGTGAAAGGGTTATGTTTAAAAAGGTGAAGTGAAAGAAAGGGGGAAAACATCCCACAACTGAGGAATGTCAAACTGTCATACTGGCATCAGCAGTTTCCTCAGCCAGGCTGAGACTCTGCATGTGCAGAAACAGGGAAAGGGGGGAAAAAAATAATAATCTGTCAGAGTAAATGCTTCCATCTCCAGAAACAAGCTTGGAACAGCAGCTTGGCACTGAGGCTTTAAATTCTTTGCTGCTGTTTCTAAACCCAGGCTCTCAGAAGAGATCAAAAGGCAACCCACCCTCCCTCGAGAGCATCCCATCCCAGCAGCTATGTCATGGGTTTGCAGCCTTTGACAGAAGAATCTGCCTGTTCACAGTCTCTCCATCTCACACACAACAATTAGTTTTCAATCCAGGAATGCTTCAGTTGAAGGTTGTGCAGCATCTCCTCTGCATCAGGATCACAGCCGGAGCCCCAAAGTTGCTGCAAGTGGCAGCTCAAGTCTGAATTCACAGAGTGGTGGGTGTTGGAAGGGACCTCTGGAGGTCAAGTCCTGCTCTCCTGCCACAGCAGGTTCACCTACAGGTCACACAGGAACACATCCAGGTGGAATTGGAATGTCTCCAAAGATGGAGACTCTAGCACCTCTCAGGGCAGCCTGCTTCAGTGTTCTGTCACCCTTAAAGTTCCTCCGCACATTTGGATGGAACTTATGTTCAAGATTGTGCCCATCACCCCTTGCCCTGTCATTGGGCATCACTGAAAAAAGGTTGGTTCCACTCCCCTGACACCCACCCTTTCAGTATTGATCAGCACTGATGAGATCCTCCTCCTCCCAGTCTTCTTTTTTCCAAATTTGACCCATCTCAAACCTGGTTCAAGTTTCTGGCTTTAGCTCATTAGGTTTGGCTGTTACTCACCCAAAACAAACAGCAGAGATCACTGCTGCCCAACTACAACCAAGCTGAAGTTGTGCAATGAGCAGGTAAACTTCTTCTCTCTCACATCTCTGCCATTACATAGGACAGAATCATCCTCCTACCCTGTTCCTTCTAGTTTCATTACCCAAACTCCTTCCTCTGAGACTACTTTCTCAAAAAGGTTTCCTTGCTCTGGACCACAAGAGCATTTTGGGGTCTCCTCCCTGCTTCTGCCTCTCCCAGGTGTTCCCAGTCCCACCTCCTGTTTGGAAAAGTGCTAAATCCAGTTCTTCTCCCTATACGCTGTACTCCTGTTTGCAATCACCAGCCTGCAGTCTTGGCTTCTTTCTCTACCTTAGGCATCCTCACTCCTCCTCCCTTTCTCTCTGCAGCTCCTAAGTTTCAATCACTTCTAGGATGAAACTCACCCGACCCTTCACTTGCTCCTCACCTCTTACTGCTCTTATTGGCACAGATCAGGTCTCCCACTCAGCAGAAGGTCCCAAATGTCCAATTCACTCTTTGCTCTTCTCTGACTCATTACAGAATCATAGAATGGTAAGGTTGGAAGGGACTTCAAGGATCATCCAGTTCCAACCCCCTGCCAGAGGCAGGGACACCTCCCACTAGTACAGGTCACTCAAGGCCTCTTCCAACCTGGCCTTCAATCCCTCCAGGGAGGGAGCAGCCACAACCTCCCTGGGCAACCTGTGCCAGTGCCTCACCACCCTCACTGTAACGAGCTTCTTCCTAACATCCACTCTAAATCTCCCCTCTGCCAGTTTAAACCCATTGCCCCTTGTCCTGGTATTCCAAGACCTTGTCAATAGTCCCTCCCCAGCCTTCCTGTAGGCCCCTTCAGATATTGGAAAGCTACTCTAAGATCTCCTCGAAGCCTTCTCTTTTCCAGTCTGAAAAACTCCAGCTCTCAGCCTGTCCTCATAGCAGAGCTGCTGCAGCCCTCTGAGCATCTTCATGGCCTCCTCTGGACCTGCTCCAACAGTTCCATGTCCTTCCTGTGCTGGGGGCTCCAGAAATGTACACAGTACTCAAGGTGGGGTCTGACGAGAGCAGAGTAAAGGGGCAGAATCACTTCCCTTGCCCTGCTGGCCACCCCCTTCCCATTCTCCCCACCAAACATGCCAGCAGTGCCCTACAGGACAGCCCTTTTGTGCCAGATGTGGCACACTTCTAACTCCAAACCCCTGACCAGAAAGCAGCAGCCTCCACCAAACCCACAGCAGAGAACACCAATCACTTTTTCCTAAGGAAACAGCAAACTGAGCTCCGGGAAACTCAGCAGCCTGGATTTACACAGGGGAGTTTCAGAATCACTTTCATTTTGACTGAAAGTCATAACCCTGCATTTCACCAAGAGCTGAAACCAAACTAGAAACAGAGCACATGTCAAAACCAGCCCAAACTATGACTTCTGCATGGTTTTGATGCAGAATAATCTAAGCAGGCTGGCAGCCTACAAATCCCAATGATTTTGTGGACAAATCTGGGGCACATTTAGAATTTGTAACGTAGCGTGTTACATGTCAGGTTGGGTTTCACTGAGAATATTTTTTTCCAGTGGAACACTAGTGGGGTCTGAGTACGGTTCTCAGTGCTGCTGGCCAGAGCCAAAGGAGTGCAGCCAAAAGCAGAAACTGGTTTCACAGCATTAAGCATTTCAAGGTCCTGGCAAATCCACAGTCACCTAACCCTCCTAAGCCATTTCCTCTCATTCCACTACCTGACACCAGGGAGAAGAGACCAACTTATGTAACTTCCAGACAGGCAGCTAAAGCAGGATACAAACTGATGGAAAGACCTTGCCAAGGTCACACATGTAGGTACAATCCACTCCATCCATTCCTGCTTCTACAGTGAGGTCGCAGAGAACTTCCCCAAGTGAACTGAGTCTACTGATGAAACCCAGGACACACAAGGTCCTGGATTCAGAGAATGGTTTGGGGTTGGAAGGGACTTAAAGATCATGTAGTTCCAACCCCCCCCCCCAACCATGGACAGGGACACCTCCCACTGGACCAGGTTGGAGTAGATGGTCTCTAAGGTCCCTTCCAACCTCCCCACCACAGGCAGGGATGTCTCTCAACTAGACTCAGCTGCCCAAGGCCTCATCCAACCACAATTCACACATCTCTTGTTTTACAGCTAGAATAAGAATCATAGAATGGTAAAGTTGGAAGGGACCTGAAAGATCATCTAGTTCCAAACCCCTGCCATAGGCAGGGACACCTCCCACTAGTACAGGGCACTCAAGGCCTCCTCCAACCTGGCCTTCAACANCTCTTCTGCAGGCTGCAGAGCCCCAACCCTCTCAGCCTGTCCTCATAGCAGAGCTGCAGAAACTCAGAAAGTTTCAGGTCTAACCTGTACTGGATAGGATAACACTAGGTAAGGCCCCAAGTGCTTCAGACTGCAAAACCAAAGCTCTTAGCCCATAAGAGTAAAGAAAGTGGGGAAGACATCCATTTAATGCCTATTAAGCCTTTCCTGGAGAGTTCAAGGCCCTGTCTAGCCGGGCACAGGCTCCCAGCACACCTCCTGAGGGAGCATTCACAACCCACCTGGGCAATCAGTCTCTTGAACAGGCCAAAGCCTGCCCTCAGGAAGTCCATGGTGGCAGCTTTGCCGACACCCCCTCTCATTCCCCAAAGATTGAAAGCTCAATCACCTTGCAATTAGTGCAGCCCAGGGAGCCTTCAATCGCTTCTTCCCCCTCAAGGTCATTTCTGTTCACAAGAAGCAGGTCCCAGAGGGCACCTTCCCTGCTTGGCTCCCTCACCAATTGCATTAGGAAGTTATCTTCCACACACTCCACGCCGTTCTCCTGCTGTACTGTAATGCCAGAAGGCATTTGGGTAGCTGAAGTCTCCCAGAAGAATAAGGAGTAGCAATTGCAAAACCTCTTGCAACTGCTCATTTAAAAAATGCCATCTGCCCCCTCTCCCTGTTCGGGTGGTCCGTAACAGCTTGGCTTGGCTTTGGAGAAAGGCAGGCTGGGCTGCTTGGTGCAATTGCACCCTCCGCAACAGGACGTGGTTTGGAGTCAGGAACTACAGCAAAGCCCCCTGCAGCCCCGCACACAGTTCAGCCCCGAGGCTAGGGAGCCATGGTCCTCCTCTCCTCCGCCACTGAGGAGGTCGAGTGGCCGCAGCCCTTCTCTCCCAGCGCGATGGGACCTCGCCCCGCAGCAGCGGCGCGGACCCCACCGTCGGGGCACCCGGAGGCTTCCCCGCCTGAGGCTTGGCAGCGCGGAAGACCATAATAGCAGATAGGGCAACCCCTGCACTTCGCTACGAGCCCGCCCATCCGCCCGCCCCCCCGCAGCCCGGGGCTCCCCGGACCAGGCTGAGCCTCCCTCCGCTCCCCGGGCGGCTGAAGGCGACGCGGGGCAGCGCCCGGACACTCACAGTACAGCAGCCCTATGGATCGCAGCAACACGATGCGGGTCAGCCAGAAGGTGCCCTGCGGTGGCTTGGCCTCGCTGCCCAGCGGCCCCGCCGCAGCCCGCTCTGGAGCCTCAGGGACAGCGCTTTCCGCCGCCCGCTTCTGCCTCTGCCTGAGCGCCGTGCTGGGGGCCGCCATGTCTGAGCCCGCAGCGAGCATGCGTGGGACCAGGAGCAGGCTGCCTGGGCCGAATCAGGCTTGTTATGGGGGGCGGAGAAGTGGGCACAGGTTAGTCTCATGAAATTCAACGAGGTGAAGTGCAAGGTCTTGCAGCTGGGTCGGGACAAATCCTCAATCCAGGCTTTGGGGATGATGATATTGAGAGCAGCCCTGGAGAAGGACTTGGGGACTAGAAGCTGGGCGTGAGACAGCAATGGGCACCTGCTGCCCAGGAGCCAAATGGTGTTCTGCTCTGCAGCAAAAGCAGCCTGGCCAGCAAATGAAGAGAGGTGATTCTGCTACTCTGCTCTGATGAGACCTCACCTGCAGTACTGTGTCCAGCTCTGGAGACCCCAGCATGGAAAGGACATAGAGCAGGATCCAAACAGGAGCCACCAAAATGATTACTGTGCACAGGTCTGGAGCCCCCAGCACAGGAAGGACATGGAAGAGTTGGAGCGGGCCCAGAGGAGGGCCATGAAGGGTTGGAGCAGCTCTGCTCTGAGGACAGGCTGAGAGAGTTGGGGCTCTGCAGCCTGCAGAAGAGAAGGCTTTGAGGAGACCTTAGAGTAGCCTTCCAGGATCTGAAGGGGGCTACAGGAAGGCTGGGGAGGGACTATTGACAAGGTCTTGCAATGACAGGACAAGGGGCAATGGGTTTGAAGTGGCAGAGGGGAGATTTAGACTGGATGTTAGGAGGAAGTTGTTTGCAGTGAGGGTGGTGAGACACTGGCACAGGTTGCCCAGGGAGGTTGTGGCTGCTCCCTGCCTGGAGGGGTTGAAGGCCAGGTTGGAGGAGGCCTTGAGTGACTTGTACTAGTGGGAGGTGTCCCTGCCTTTGGCAGGGGGTTGGAACTGGATGATCCTTGAGGTCCCTTCCAACCTTACCATTCTATGATTCTATGATTAGAGGGCTGGAAGCCCTCTTCTGAGAGGCCAGGCTGAGAAAGTTGATGTTAACCATCCTGTAGAAGGCTCCAGGGAGGCCTCATTGATATATTTGAATACCCAAAGGGAAGCTACAAGAAAGGTTGTGTCTCACCAGGACACAGTTGGGTCTGGGCAGTGAGTGCACGTTGCCAGCTCACATCCAGCTTTTCACACAGCCAGAACCCCCAAGTCCTTCTCTGCAGGTCTGCTCTCAGCCTGTGTCTATAACAAGGACTGCCCCACCCCAGGTACAGTATAATGCACTTGGCACTACAGCAGGACCCAGTTAGGAATTTCTGTGGCAAAATGGCATTTGTACACCCCAACCCCAAGCTGCGACCTTTGAAAAACAACAGGAAAGTGCAAACTTAAGAAAAAAAGGGAAGAAGTTGGCTCCAAAACTCTTCAGCTGCCTCCCACAGAAAGAAGCCAGAGCCCTCTGCAGACCTGCAGCCCCCTCAACTTACCTCACCACACCTGGGCTCCATTCCTTCAGAGTTTCTCAATGGCATAAAGCAGCTCAGGTGGTTTCATGCTCAAGACATTTTAAGTCTTCCTTTGTGAACCTTGATTCCATAAGTTTTAGGTCAGAATGCTAAATAAATCTTTGACATCATCCCTCTGCAAATGGGTGCTGATGTCATGAGTTGTTTTTCTATTGGTGCTCAGGTAGTTTTCCTAACTCTTATTTTACCCCTGTGATTTTTATTCCAGTGAGTGGAAATGGGGAAATGCCTCAGGTGTGCAGCATTTGCTGCTCTTGATGGTGCTGTGACTTCTGCTTCATGTAGCCATCAGCAGCTTGGATCCATGTTGAGTTCATAAAACCTGGTGAAGGGTCTAGAGAATCATATCACAAGGAGCAGCTGAGGGACCTAGGGATGTGTAGTCTGCAGAAGAGGGGATTGAGACCTCATTGCTCTCAAAAACTCCCTGAAAGGAGGTTGGAATGAGGTAGATGTTGGTCTCTTTTCCCTAGTATCAGGTGATAGAAAGAGAGGAAATAGACTGAAACTGTGCCAGGGGAGGGTTAGTTTGGAGATTAGGGATAACTTCCATGCTGTGAGGGTGGTCAGGAATTGGAACAGGCTGCCCAAGGAGGTGGTGGGGTCACCATCCCTGGAGGTACTCAAGAAACACATGGGGTACTTGGGGGCATGGTTTAATGGCCGTGGTAATGTTGTGTTGATGGTTGTACTCAACAATCTTAGAGGTCTTTTCCAACTGAAACAGTTCTATGATTCCAAATACTATTTTCTCAGCAAAACCACTTCAACGAAGCAGCCTTGGCAGCCATTGCTGAGTTTAGACATGCATCATAGATCCCACTGAAGTAAACAGCACCGTGCAAAACCCTTCGTTGGGCTCTGAGAAAGTATCTGTTATCAGGTGTAATATTATTCAATGCTTTTCAGACTGTAAACTGGCCCCTTCTAAATGGTTCTTTTGTTTTTCCAGTTTCCCATCACTGCTGCTTGCATTGTTC
>VWYK01052790.1:26660-39698 GCA_013399775.1 Semnornis frantzii
CAAGGGAAAAAAAAACCACCAACCAACCCTACATAATGGTTCATTGTATAGGGAAAGAAAAATAAGCTGTTTGTTAAAGGGCCCTAAAATGCTTCAGTTTTGCTCTCCCTTTAGATTAGCCATGGGATGTGGATAGATACATTTTAAAAGATGTAAACCAATGGGTTTCCTTCGTGGGGGTCTTTATGAAACATCTACAGCAAATTCCCCATGAAATGGAAATGTCTGTAAAACAAACTGAGGAAATTACTGAGGAAGAGAGTTTAGGCTAAAGATTTAGAGGCGGGGGGCGTGGAATAGTTTGAAGCAGGTTGATTTTCATTGCTGAGGATCATTTTGGGGTCTGCCAGATGCACAGGTTGGGACAGCAGCAGGAGCAAACACCAAACTCAGCTGACCCAAGCTCAGCAGACATCATGTGGCAGCAGCACTTTTCGACCAGACAGGTCTATTAGATGGCAAGAAGATGTTGTTGCTCTAATGGACCGATCCAACTCTCAGGAAAGGAGATGGAATCCTTTGCCCCCAACACAAGAAGGACATCGAACTGTTGGAGCAGGTCCACAAGAGGGCCACAAAGACGATCAGAGCGCTGGGGCACCTCCCCTATGGGGACAGGCTGAGTTGTGGCTCTTCATGCTGGAGAGGAGAAGGCTCAGTGGAAACCTTAGAGCAACCTTCCACTACCTGGAAAGGCTACAGAATTGATGGAGAGGGACTTTTAATAAGGACTTGTAGTGGGGGTATGAGGGGCAGTGGCTTTGAGCTGGAAGAGGGGAGATACAGTCTGGATCTTAGGGCAAAATTCTTCACAGTGATGGTGGTGAAACAGTGGAACAGATTGCTTGGGAAGGTTGTGGATGCCTGCTCCCTGAGATATCTTCAAGGCCAGACTGGATGGGGCCTTGAGCAATTTGGCCTCATGGAAGGTGCCCATGCCCATGGCATTGAGGTTGGAACTGGATGATCTTTCGGGTCCCAAACTATTCTGTGATTCTTTAACTTTACTGGAAGATAGATCAATCTATAAAGGAAAATGTGTGATAAAACACAAGTTTAGAACCATGAGATGACCTCCTCTCTGCCCTTTGCTCCTGCTGGTACAGAACTTGGTGTGGACCATCATCTGGGTCAGGTTTTCTGCTCACTACCCTACTTCCAGTCAGTTTTTATTCTCATATAGCGATTTCCCATCGCTTTCCCTCTTCTCACAAGAAAGAAAACAATGTCAAAACCGAGCTAGTAAGGCAACTGAGATACTGAAGAGTGAGGCTCTGAGCCTGAAAGCTTCCAAGGGAAAGCAATTCATAAATGTCAGGCGGGCAGGCAGGCGCTGAGGCATCATTGATGCTGATCTTCATTCAACAAAACCCGCCCGGCCGCAGCCCCCCCCCCCGCCCGACCCTATTTTGCTGTGTTCCAAACAGCTGCAAAAGTGACAGAGAAACAAGCATTTACTGTCACAGCACCCAGCAGCTGTCCCCACCAGCACCTCAACCCTGCTGTCCCTGGCACCCTAAACTACTCTTGTGTTCATTCAGGTCTAGTCTTTCGTCCCTCTTGGCTGCCAGGAATTGGGTTTAAAGAAAACAGGGCAAGTGAATGCACGCCGCAATAACTGTTTTGTAAAGAGGCATTAACATTTGGGGGCTCCTCTAAAGAAAACATACATTCAGTTATCTATAAAGCAGTTACACACCATCCTGCTGAGCCTTCAGCTGCGCTCACTCAATGAGAGGCAAGGATCTTGCAAAGAATTTGGGAGCTTCCTTCTACACATTGGAGATTTTTCCAGCGGTGGTATTTTTTTCTCTATTAAAAAAAAAAAAAAATCAACTTAATTCTTCCCTGTGGAAATCTGATCTTTAGCTCCAGGGTTTGCAGGATTAAGGCTGAAAAGGATTTTCAGAGGAAGAATTACTTTTTTTTTTTTCCCCTCCTGTATTTGGACAGCATCTGTAATGAGGGGGTGCTGATTCAGAAGAGCAATTCCTAAGCAGTACTGAAGGATGTGAGTTGTGTGCTGCTACCACAAAAAAAATAAGGAAAAGAATGAGTTTTGAAGCCATGGCATTGCCATCTGCAGGGAATGAGCTCTTGGGAAACCTCAGGTGTTGGAAAGCATTGGTCTTCAGCTGCTCAGGTCACCTAGAATCAGGTGATAGAATGGGAGGAAATGACCTGAAATTGTGCCAGGGGAGGCTTAGGTTGGGCATTAGGAAAAATTCCTTTCCTTCAAGAGTGGCCAGGCATTGGAACAGTCTGCCCAGAGAGGTGGTGGAGGCACCATCCCTGAAGGCCTTCAAGAAGTGTGTGGACGTGGCACTTAGAGACCTGGCTTAATGGCCATGGTGGTGTTGGGTTGATGGTTGGACTCACTGATGATCTTAGAGGTTTTTTCCCAACCAAAAGTGTTCTGTGATTCTGTAGAACAGACAATTAATCACAGTAATTGTAATTAGTAGGGCTCTGCTTCTCCACTATTTCAAGCAGGTGCCATCCAGCCTGTGCTGTGCAGGAGGGAAAAGAGATCTTCTGCCAATGTCTCACCTGGCCTTTAACTTGTAACTGATACAGATGAAATCATTAAGCTTGGAAAAGACCTCTAAGATCACTGAGTCCAACCATCAACCCAGCCTGGTTTGGTTTTTTTGCTGGTATCTTTGAATATTGGATCAGAAGTAAATGTAGTAGAAGTAAACCTTGATGCATCTTTTAATTTCCACTGGTTCTGGTCTTTATGCAAATAATCTGTGTATTTTGAGGCCAAAAGTGAAGGTCATCCCTGTTAGGTTTGTAGTTGCTTTCACCCCCTTGGCTGCCTTGGTGGGCAGCATCAAGCTGGGAAAGATGCAAGAGGGCAACACAGAACAAGCCAGCTGCTACTTCACAGAGTCACAGAATGTTAGAGATTGGAAGGGCCCTCAAACTGAGATACTGAAGAACTAATAATTATAGGTCCACTAGGACTATTTTATTTGGCAGAAATTCCACAGCCAGCCCAATCTACCAAGATTTTCGTGAAGCCCTTCCTGCCTTTGACTCACACTGAAGTCAAAGCTTCCTAAAACTAAATGTCCTTTTTTTTTCTCTGCTCCCTGCTGCCATGAGGAAGCCTAGAAGAGGGCAACAGGATCCACACACTCCTCCCTGCTTGCATTTCCAGCAGGAGAGGTCAGTGGAGTCCTGCTTAGTGCAGGTGTGCAGAGTTTCTTGTATCAGTGCCAGGTAAATGATCATGGCTTGGAAAGGAGCTGCTAGTGGGGTACATGTTCCTCCATTTTTCACCCTGCAGCTGCCAAAGTATTTCTGCCCAGAAAAAGGAGGAATGCCAGAGCTAAGCACCCCTTTAACACAGTAAAAACGAATATTAAACTCATATTGAGCCTCTCATTTCCCCTCAATTCTCAGCAGACTGCAGCAGCTGTGCAAAGGGTGCCAGTCTGCCTCCACTCACAGTGGTGGGAGCTTCGAGTCTCCCCAGCTCTTCCCAATCCATGGAAACACCTCTAATGACAGGCTTTGGGTGAGGCTGTGCAGTAAAACACTTGTTCTTGCTTTAGTGGGAGCACACAATGACTTTAATAACTTTTCACTTTTGCTGTGCAGAAGAGAACATGGATATCCAGAGCACAGCTAAGCACAGTGGTGGGAGAAGTGGAAATGCTGAGGACTAAACACCCCAAGAGTTAATGAAAACTTGCAAAAAGCTTCTATCCTTCTTACTGCTGAATAGTTCAGATCATCAAGGCTTATTTCATATGAACAGAGAAGTTTTTGACCTAAGCCAGCCTACATAGCCTTATAAATTTAGTCTTAAAAATTGCACAAGCAGCCAAAACTTGTGTGCAGGAGCCTTCACAAGCCCACAGTGTAGGCTTGGACCCATCTCTACAGTTCATCATGAGAGCAAAGCTTTTCAGCTCTTCTGCTGCTTGGAATTAGTTGAAAGTTACCACAGCTTTTATTAATTTTTTTTTTCCCCCCAGCTTTCCTGAAAAGGACTGAGCCTTGTTTCACAGCCATCCCTGAGCTGCCATATCCTCTGGGCAGAGCATTAATCCCGGAGATGTCAGAGGCTTATTTCAACATGATGCATAGGTTACCCTTATCTGATCAGGGCTTGTTTTCTCTTTCCCCTCCTGCAAGCCTCTTTCTATTTGCTCTTTGAAATTCCCATGTAAAATCTGCTCCCAGTTCAAAGGTAGACAGTTTCTGAAGAATGGTAACTTTTACCACTTGATCAGATGAAGTGATAGAGCCCAGCCTTGGGCAGAGCCTCCACCCAGCCAGGCTAGGACTGAAGCACATGTGCATGTTGCAGGGAGATATCCCATCCTGGGCAGTCATTCCCACCTGCTGTCAAAACTCCTTCCCTGTCTTCTGCTGAAGATGAAATCTCTCCTTCCCAATATCAGTGGGGTTCTGACTGCTCTGAGGCCAATGCAGACACACACAACTTCCTGCATAAGTAACATGTATGGCAGAGAGAAGTCAAGATGGGAGTTCAAGCCACCTCCATCCCATCAGGATTCTGAGGGTGATGAGTGAACAGTGTGATGGACCCAAGGATGCAGAGCTTTCATTCAGTGCATGATAGAATCACAAAACTGTTTTGGTTGGAAAAGACCTTTAAGATCATCATAGAATCATAGAGTTGCCTGGATGAGAAAAAGACCTTGGGTTCATTGAGCCAAACCATTACCTAACTCTGCCAGGGCTGGTGCTAAGCCATGTCCCTCAACACCAAATCTCTGCATCTTTTAAACACCTCTAGAGACAGGCATTCAACCATCTCCCTGAGCAGCCTGTTCCAGTGTTTGAGAAGCCTTTCAGTGAAGAAGTTTCTTCTAATGTCCAGCCTAAATTTCCCCTAGTGCATCTTGAAATATTTTTTTTCCTCATCCTATCACTCGTTACTAGGGAGCAGAGACCAACACCCACCTTGCTACAATCTCCCCTCAACGCTGGTGTGAACTAGCTAGGAATTGGAGTTCTGTCTCAGACTTTAAGGAAAATTAGATGCTAATACTGTCAGGCAGCTGGAGAACCTCTGCTCTGCCCACTCTGTCAGGAACAGCCAGCTCTCTTCCACCAAATCTCTCTCAATGGACCCCACTTGGGGTCTTTAAAGCTCCACTGGGCAATGGGAATCTTCNGGTCAAGAGTCAAGACTGTTAGGTGTTAGGCCAGGTCTAGATGATGCATCATGTGAGATCACTGCAATACCTGCCCTGCAGCTCCATCACTTGCCCATCCCTCTGCAAACATCGCTGCTACTTTGTCATACAACATTTGAACATGAGACCACATAAAACAAACACCACCACTTGAACCCACTTATCACAGCATAATCTCTTTCCATTGCATGGATGAGTGAACTTCTCCGGAAATGGGAGCTGTTGAAGCTTCCCAGGTGCTCCAGCTCCCTCCTTCCTCTCTTTGTGTCATCTCAGCTTCTTGCAGACTTACCCGGCTCAGGTGAGTTTGTGAGGCACTGTTGCTCCCCAGCTCAGCTCAGCTGAGAACCGACACTCAGGGACCTCACAAAACCAGACATGAAGCACTATGCTACCTTCTAGTGCTACCTCTTCCCTGTCACCATGTCTGGAGTAAGAGGAAGCAGTCTGAAATTTGTCCTCCACCTTTTACCTGCATTGGAGACAGAGGAATTGAAGCAGCGGGCTGGGAAATGCTGTTTGCTGCCTGGGGCAGAGCCGGGAAGCTGTCTGCAACGGGGGGGGGGAGAAACCCAACGTCTGCAAATCCTGCTGTTCTGAGGGGCAACTCGGGCAGGAATTTGACTCGTAGTTGTAAGCAGGGATCAGAAAATTTGGGTTTATTTCCATTCCTACCTTCACGGGCTCGCCCCAAAGCTGTGAGTATCCCACAAATCCCTTCCCAGCCTCGGCCACGCAACGAGGCTCAAAGTAACTGCTCGGCATGAGAGGCTTTGAAAAGAGAGACTGAAAATGCTGATTATTGCCACCTCTAAATCAAATAAATCACAATTTCCCTTACTCACAGAATTTCAGCAAGTAACTTAAAGATCTATGAGGACCTAAAGGCAGAAATGTACATTTATCATATGTCTGGGGTTTTTTTAACCTCACATGAGGAAAAATAAACCAAAGCAACATTTTGCCAAGTGTCCACAGCACTGCAAAGCCACCAGGGCAACAGAAACTCTTCCACAACTTCTTTAAGCTTTGGATTGGGCCCTAGAAGAAAAAAATCAGCTATTCTTCACAAGATCAACAGATAAAACACACCGAGAGCTTTCAAGGCATTTTTTTTTTAACAGACACTTCATAAAGTCTTATTTCCAAGAGCTTTGTCCAACGGTAACTCACTTTGTGACTCTGCAAACTGCGAGCTGAAATCTGGAGAAGCTACTAATAAGGAAATGAGAGAATTTTAAGCTCAAATCCAATCCAGTCCCTGCTTTAGGCTTTAATGGAATATTTTCATTTTCACTGTGAAGGTGTTGGGACATTGAGGCATACTCGAACAGTGCTTAAATTCGAATTAAATTTAAATTCAAAGCAAATACTTTATTTCAAGGTGATTATTCATCGAAGTAATTAAATAAACTGCTCTCACTCCCACCCACCTCTTTTCCATTCTTGCTACTTTTTACATGCTGAAATATTTGAAGTACTCCTACAATTTCTATTTAACTTTTTTTCTTTTTCGTAAGAATCTTGTACTTGACCTTTTTTTTTTTTTCTTTTTCTTTGAGTTGGGGAGAAGCAGCGGCTAAAACTTTGGGGAGTTGCTTTTTTCTTTCTAGTCGCAATTAGAAGGCTGGATTCCGCCGGTAATTAAAATCAAATGCTCCGAAGAGACGCTGCGAAGCCGGAGAAAGATTGAGAGGGGCAGCAAGCAGGGGCCGAAAAGGGGCCGAGATTTTGCAGGTAACCCCCTCCCGAAGCCCAGACCCGAAAGCTCACCCCGAGGTGCCGCATCCTCCTCCGGACGCTGCAAAGACGCCGGCGCCGGGCAGGACTCGGCCGGGGTAGCCTCGGCGCTACCTTCCCGAGTGTCCGGGACTGCGCCCAGAGGCGGGAAGGCTGCGGGGAGAGTCGGGGAGAGACGGGGCGAGGGGACAGGAGAAGATCGTTTTGGTTCTTCCCATCAATCCGCTGCTTTTTCTCCGTTCTTTAGCCATTGGAAAGAGCGGGCAGCGCACGGCGGCAGCGGGAACATCGGGGCTCGGCAAACGGAGGACTGGGGATTTAAACGGGTAGTTCCAACTTCTCTTACACATGGGGCGCACCGGTGCTTCTGCCTAAAAACCCGCTCGGAAAAGGAGCTTTAAAAGTGACGGGCCGTACCCAGAACACGAACCGCTCCCGCTGCACCGGAGCCCCGGGGAGGTGTCGGCTGCCTTGTCTCGGTGGCACTCCGCAACTCTTCGCCGCGCCTGCCTCATCCCACAAAGCTTGGAACAGGGCTAGGGAAGGGGCTCGGCATCCCGCCGCCGAGCCTGGCAGGCGCCCCACACCCGTTCTCCGGTACCACCGGCCAAGCCCGAGAGGGACCCTCTGCGCACTGGGAATATAAAACACGCCGGGACTATAAAACACGGCTGGTGGGAGGGAGACCTTCCGGATAATCTGCAGTAGGGAAGGGGAAACTCCACACACCCCAAAAGACGGCCCAGAGCGGCAGGACCCCTCAGCGGCGGCGACAGCCGCAGCAGCATCGGCAGCTCCAGTCGGCGGAGCGGCGGGAGCGCAATGGGCGGGTAGGGGGCGATTCTCCGCCCATTATGCAAATAAGACATCAATTCTCACCAATGGGTAGCTGGGAGGGAGGCGGGGCCCCCTCCTCGCCCATTAAAATCACTTGTTGCCAGGGGCCGCGTTTCGCACCGGACCTGCAGCGCGGGCGCGGAGCGGGGCAGCGCGGAGCGGGACGGCGGCAGGACTGCGCCTGGTTCTGGTTGTTTTCTGCTTTTCTGCTGATTTTTAAAGTTATTTTTCCATTTTTGAGCATTTAAATTTTTATTTTTCTAAAGTTTTCTTTTTTCAGTTTTTTTGTTGTTTTTTTTTTTTCCTTGCTTTTCGAGCACCCGCGGAGGGGTGCGCAGCCGCCCACTACTTAACTCCGGGCACATCTTCGCCCCTTTTGGGGCGGCTTAGCCCCTTCACCTCCTTTTTTTAACCCCCACCCCTTCACGGCCACCCCGATGCTCAACATGACCGAGGAGCATGACAAAGCGCTGGAGGCTCCGTGCAGCCCCACCGGAACCACCAGTTCCATGTCCCACGTGGACTCGGATTCCGACTCGCCGCTTTCCCCCGCCGGTTCCGAGGGTCTAGGCTGTGCTCCAGCAGCCGCTCCGCGTCCTCCCGGGGCCGCTCCGTTGGGCTCTAAAGTGGACGCGGCCGAGGTTGATGAGCGCTTTCCCGCCTGCATCCGCGACGCCGTCTCGCAGGTGCTGAAGGGCTACGACTGGAGCCTGGTGCCTATGCCTGTCCGAGGCAACGGATCGCTCAAGGCCAAGCCGCACGTCAAACGGCCCATGAACGCCTTCATGGTTTGGGCGCAGGCCGCCCGCAGGAAACTGGCCGACCAGTATCCGCATCTGCACAACGCCGAGCTCAGCAAGACCCTGGGCAAGCTCTGGCGGTGAGTTCTGTGCTGCGCATCTGCGCTTCTCCCCTTCTGCGGGGTTGCCGCTCCTGCAGCCGCGCATCTCCCTTTCAGCGGAGTAGTACACGGCTCCCTAGGGCACCGCTCCCGGCCGCACATCACACTCCTTGAACGGTACAGCCCCGCGCATCTCCTCCCCCGCGGGACACGGCTCTATGCATCTGCCCTTCTGCAGGGCACCGCTCCGGGCATCCCCCCGGGGGTCTCCGCGCCGGACCGAGCTGCACACAGACACTCTCCGCCCGCCTCCTATCTCTTAGCGGGACTGGGTCGGCGGGACGCCCGCGGGCTGCCCGGGAGGCAACGGGGGCTTTGCCTAGGCGTACGCGGCTGGATTCTGCCTCCCACCGCTTATTTTTTAATTTATTTTTTTTTAAATCCTGATTTAGTTTTTTGGCCGCGGGGGAACCTTGCAGCGTTTGAAGCTGAGGTGCAGAAATAGCCCCATGGCTTTGCAGGCTATGAGGGACGCCCTGGTCCTTGCCCTGACAAAACCCCCTGTGTGCAGGGTCCTGCCCCACGCGTGGGTTTTCCCCTGCTCCATCACCGAGATGTGCAGCCTAAACCCTTTCCTGTTTTCTTTCCCAACATCCCGTCCCCAAGAGGCTGAGATTTTTGTTTAATTGCTTCTTTTACAAAAGCTTTTTGCAACTTTTTCTTCCTCTGCTACTTTGCGGCTTAACAAACCCTGAACCCAAAGAAGCTGACTTTTTGCACTTATCTTGATCAACTTTCTAATTTCTCTTCATATCTGTGGGCTCAGAGCTGCTCACTGATGCAAACCTTTTTGTTTCTTTGCTGGGTGGCCTCTGAGTGTTTTCAGCTCTCCAGTGCTCTGCTACAAGCCATTTTTTGCCTCATGCTATATTCAGTCATGACTGGCTCCACCAAAGTTGTGTCTTCTCCTGTCTCTTTGGGTCAGTGATGCTCCCGCTGCTATTTGAGACTATCCAAGACTTTCCAAAGAGAGATCTAGGGCAGAGAAGAGTTTTGAAGGGAATAATCCTGTCAATATTGCCTTCTTTGTAAGCACTGGACAAAGCTGGGAATGGTCAATGTTGTTTATCCTGGTAAGGGGATGGCATTTGTAGGACAAACAGCAGAATAATATTTGGCAGAGGCTTTTAAAATGGGGCAGGAGACTTTTGTTTTGCCTTCTTGTCATTGTCCGTTAGTGGTCAGTGTCTTCTGCACCTCTAGGAAAAAAAAAATACACATTTTTGCAATGTAGCTTAGCTATGTTTTGCCAAATTAGTTTTCATAGAATTGCTTTGATTGGAAAATGCCTTTAATTGCCTTTCTGGTTGCTCAAATCAGTGTGTGGGAAATGAGTCTGAAAATAAGATGAAAACTTTCAAGGAAAAGATGTTAATTTGGAAATTCTTTTCCCCCCTCCCCCTCTCTTCTTTCAAATGAACAAAATCCAGCTTGTTAAGTGAAAATGAGAAACGTCCCTTTGTAGAAGAAGCTGAGAGGCTCAGGGTCCAGCACAAAAAGGATCACCCGGATTATAAATACCAGCCCCGGAGGAGGAAAAGCGTGAAAGCCGGGCAGAGCGACTCCGACTCGGGGGCTGAGCTCAGCCACCACGCCGGCACGCAGATCTACAAAGCAGACAGTGGGCTGGGAGGCATGGCTGATTCCCACCATCATGGAGATCACACAGGTAAAGGACCACCATGGGCAGAAAAAAATCCTTGCAAATTCCACATATGCTCCTTTGGGATGTGAACCTGCTGGTGGGCAGAGGTTCATCTGCCCCTCTGGTGGGAATATTGGGGGAATATTGGTGGGACTGAGGCCACCCAAAAGCAGGAGTCATTGCCCCAAGAGCTGTGGTTTTGCACTGGGTCGTGAACGTGGCCACAGTTTTCTTTACTACATATTTATAGAGAAAACTGTGATGGGAAACTCCTCAAATGCTGGGATCCCTGCTCCTCAGCTGGCTCAGGAGCAGGGAAAATTAATTGCCAGCTAATAAGGGTTAATAATCCCTTGGTCCTGTGCTGGGGGAGCAGGTCCTGGAGATGCAGCTTCCCCCCAAAGCTCCCCGCTTCTCAGCAACGCTGTGAATTGGCACAGGGCGTGTGTTGACAGATTCCAGGAGGATTGCGAACGTCCTGCAGCTTCAGACGTGTCTGCACTCTCTCCCAGCCTGGCTGGGGATCCCGGCCCCAGCTCACACTGCCGGGATGGCTTCACTGCCTCCAGGACAGCAGTGATGGCTTCAGGCTGCCTGCGAGGAGAGGCGGAGAGGGTCTCTCCAAACCCACCCTGTAGTTCTGCTTCCCAGGCAAGGGGGAATTTGTGCTGCTAAGGGTGTCCTGCCATGTTCCAGAGTGATCCTGATGGATTGATGTGCTTCTCATCTCCTCCCCACTGTGAAGCATCACCCATGCAGGTGGTTTACTCCACCCAAGGATGTGGTCCCTGGTGTGGTTGCAGGGGGAACATCAGCCAACTCCTACAACAGAGTCACAAATTTAAATCCCTCTTCCTCTGTAGCAATTAGAAAGGGGTGAAATGCGCTCTCTCTTTTTTCAATTGTCCTTGATGGAGTTGAGTGTTTTGTGGACACTTTTTAAAGTCTTGCTATATTTTTCTCCCCAGGCCAGACCCATGGGCCACCCACCCCACCCACCACCCCCAAAACTGACCTCCACCACGGCAGCAAGCAGGAGCTGAAGCACGAGGGCCGCCGCCTCGTGGAAAGCGGTCGCCAGAACATCGACTTCAGCAACGTGGACATCTCAGAGCTGAGCAGCGAGGTCATCAACAACATGGAGACCTTCGACGTGCACGAGTTTGACCAGTACCTGCCGCTCAATGGCCACGCCGCCATGCCTGCTGACCACGGCCCCAACGCTGCCACCGGCTCCTATGGCACCTCCTATTCCCACTCTGCTGCGGGCACCGGCGGGACCAACCAGGTCTGGACTCACAAAAGCCCGGCCTCGGGGTCGCCGTCGCCTGCCGACTCTGGCCAGCAAAGGCCGCACATCAAAACGGAGCAGCTGAGCCCCAGCCACTACAGTGACCAGTCCCACGGCTCCCCCACTCACTCCGACTACGGCTCCTACAGTGCCCAGGCTTGCGCCACCACCGCCTCCACCGCCACGGCCGCCACCTCCTTCTCCAGCTCCCAGTGTGACTACACGGACCTCCAGAGCTCCAACTACTACAACCCCTACCCTGGCTACCCCTCCAGCATTTACCAGTACCCCTATTTCCACTCCTCCCGCCGACCCTATGCGACACCCATCCTCAACGGCTTGTCCATCCCACCGGCCCACAGCCCCACTGCTAACTGGGACCAGCCGGTCTATACGACCCTGACGAGGCCTTAAAGGACACGTGGAGCTCTCCTGAGGGCTTTCCCAACATATGCACTAATGAAGGAATGAAGAGGAAGAGCGTGGAGTGCCGCGATAGTTTCCGAAGTGCCTCCTGAGCCACTGGGAACTCTGTTCGTTGCGACTGGATGTCCCCTTGCTTCGAAACTCTCCAAAAGGACAGAGCTCTATTTTTCTTTAATGAATAAGATTTTAAAAGAGAAAAAAAAATAAACCAAGAAAATCACCATTAAAAGCTAATTAAGGAAAAAAAAAAGGAAAAGTTAAAAAGAGACCACCAATTCCTTTTGAATAAATGAAGGACAAAACTATTTGACTCCTCTGTGAGGACTGAACTTACTCCTCGTGAAAGTTGACAAGTGCAAAAGTGGAGCAGGGAAGGGTGGGGGAAGGGGAGAGTGGGGGAAGAAAGAAACAAAACAAACAAAAAAAAAAAGGCTGTTTTGAGACTTTGAGGGTCTATTGCAATGTGAGGAACTGGACCAACCTTGAGGGCAAGAACTCACTGGGACCAACACGGAGGAAACCCCAAAATCCTCGACTGACTCCATGAAACGACCTTGTGGGAACAAAAAGAGTCTGGTGGGACCAACCGATTCAGTGTCTGAAGTATTTGTTGTTTTGTTGTGATTTTGTTTTCTTTTTATTTTCCTAGCCAGGAGTTCTTCTAAGCAAGGTTTGGCTGTAATTAACAATTTGTTCCTTTTTGGTGATGTTTGATTTTTTTTTTTTTTTTTTTTTTTTTGGTTTGTGGGTTTTTTTTTTTTTTTTTTAGAAGCTTTTAAAATGTCTTTGGTTGGTTGTTTTTGGTTTGGTTCAAATTTTTTTTTTCCTTTAAATCTTAAATATTTATGTTCTCTATTATTTTTGTCTTTAATGAAGTAATTTTGTGCAAAATTTAAAAAAAAAAAATTAAGGTAGAATTTAAAAATATTTTTAAAAGGTGGGGTTGGGAGGGAGCCTAAAAAATAGTGGAGCTGATACAATAAAATGGTGTTATGAGCTGATAGATTAATATTTTTTT
>VWYK01052790.1:47573-71099 GCA_013399775.1 Semnornis frantzii
CCATCATCCAGGAAAGCCTCCTGCAGCTGCTGGAGCCCCGGTGAGTGCTGGGGCACTGACCACTTCCACTCCCAACGCCCAGGAGGATGAAGCTGAAGGAAAAGCAGCCAACTGGAATTATTGGTCGCTAGGAAGTGGAGTGAACCTCTCGCACACGCATCCTTTGAGGCGGCTTCTGCCAAAGTTTCCTTGTTGTTGTTGATGTTAAGCAGTTGCCTGTGAGTTATAATAAAACCCACACACACACAGAAGGGAAAAGAAGAACCCCAAACCCATCCGGGCAGGTTGGGTAGGTGTGATTTTGGTGAGGAATGCAGTTTTGTTTTGTTTTGTTCTATTTTTTTTTTTTTTTTTAGCTTAAGAGGAGAACAAACAGAAACAGCAGTTTGCTGTCAGGTCTGTGCACAGCTGGTTCAGTTTCAGGGGAAAAGGAAGGAAAAAATAAAAGGCAACTTTAATGAAAATGCAGTTTTTGGTTTGGTTGTTTCCTTGCAAGTGATTCATTGCAGCCTGATGGAAAGGGAAAGCTCTCATCTTCATCTACCTTACAGATCTTCATGTGTTTTTCATCTTCCTCAAAAGCTGGCAGAGGGAAACCTGATTTTTGACAGCCTACTTCCTGTCCTCAGGGTGCCACCTGACCTCACTGCTGGTTGATAACTAAGTGTAAGAGGCTCCTTCCTCTCCTGAATCATCACCAGCAGACAACCTCACACCTGCCTGCTACCAGGGACTTGCTGGCCATGGGGCTGCCATGCCAGGGATGAACCCTGAATCACCAAGGAATGGAGGAGGAAAAGCCACCAAGTGCTGATGAATCTCATCCAGCTTCCCTTACAGCCTGCCTGAATCCTGCTGACTTCTGGGGCACCTGGGATGGACTGGGTTGGACTGAGATCAATGTTTCTCAACATCTAAAGGGCAGGGGACAAGAGGATGGGGGCAGACTGTTTTCAGTAGTGCCCAGCTATAGGACAAGGGGCAATGGGCACAAACTGGAACCCAGGAGGTTCCAGCTGAACAGGAGGATAAAGTTCTTTCCTGTGTGGGTGATGGAGCCCTGGAGCAGGCTGCCCAGATCAGTTATGGAATCTCCTTTGGAGAGCTTCCAAACCCACCTGGACATTGTGATCCTGGGCAAGCTGCTGTGAGTGATTCTGCTTTGTCAGGGGGATGGACTAGATGATCCTCAGGGAATATCCCATTTCCCATCCCCATCCTTCCCCTCCTGCCCCAGGAACCCAGGCCAAGGAGTTTTTAGCACCACATGCATCGCTGCTGCCCCGCTGGGATGAGCTCACACACACACATCCTTCAGAACACGACCTCTCTCATTCTGGCTGGAGGAAACAGCAGGGATAGTTTGGTTTTCTCCTCCTCCACAATCTTCTGCGCCCAATTTTCCTGTCTGGGTAAATTTCACCCCCCACATGCTGTAAGGCAGAGCAGGCTGGAGCTCCCCACCGGGCACTGGAACAAGACCTGCGGAGAGAGTCAGAACCACAAAATCATTTTGGTGGGAAGAGACCTTTAAGGTCATTTAGTCCAACTGTTAATCCTCCCACTTGTGACATCAAGGTGTCCCCACAAAACCCTTCACAGAGGGAGGCTGTATGGAGGAAGGAGGCTTCACAGCCACCCATTTTCAACAAATCTCCCCAAAACAACAGCCCAAACCGAGGTACCCCCAGACCTGTGCTCAGAGTTTGGCCCTTTCTGACACTTCCCTGTCATTGGTTTGTTTTGTTTTCCCTGGATACAATGAGCTAATAATGGGTTAACAATCTATATATATAAATGTGAAAATGTGAGAGGGGATTTGGGTGTCAGGGAGATGGATGAGCTGCAATCTGAAACTTTTTAGGTAAGAATAAGTGAGAAGGAAAATGGGGTTATTACAAAAATGCCATTCTCAGTAGAATACAGCCCTTCTGTAATCATATTTTAAGAGGTAGTTAGTGGCACTCTTCATTCGGGAAAGTAAAGGCAGGAGTGTCAAACAAACATAAAGTAATCAAGAAAAAGAGGTGGGAAGGTAGCTGGTTCCACTGGAAATTGTAATGTTCCTCCTGAGACTTCAGCTTCTTAGCACTGTGAAAGGAGGAAGAAAAAATATGCACTGCCATTTGTGCTTCTCTGATCATGCTGCAGCTGGGAAGGAGGCAAATGGAAGAGCTCTTAGTGACAAGAGGTCACAGAATCAGAGAATTAACTAGGTTGGAGAAGACCTCTGAGATCAGGTCCAGTGGCCAGGGAGTGATGGTGCCTCCTGAGGTGGGTCACACTATCACTTGTCCTGCCTCTGAGGGTGATTCTGCCACCACCACTTGCCCTGCCACTGAGGCTGATTCTGCCACCACCACTTGCTCTGCCACTGAGGGTGATTCTGCCACCACCACTTGCCCTGCCACTGAGGGTGATTCTGCCAGCACCACTTGCTCTGCCACTGAGGCTGACCTTGTCATCACCACTTGCTCTGCCACTGAACACACCACTCACTGCAGTGATTTTGCCATCTTGGCCCCTGGAGCTGGGCCATGAGTCACTCAGATGCTATTTGAGCCCAGTGAGTCACCCTTTCCTGCAAACACCCCCTTTTCCTAACAAGGAGGATTTAATGAGACCCCCTAGATGAGTTCCTCCGTGTGTGGGTAGTGAATGTCCAGGCTGTTGAGGCCCCCCCATTGCTTACTTCTGTCTCTCTGAAGCTCTTGCTACTCTGGGGCCACCTGAACCCCGGAAAGTTTGTTGGCTTTGCGAGCCTTTCCTGGTCACCATATGGAAGTGAGGATAAAGCTGGACCCAAATGGACAAAATTCAGGCAGGAATCCAGATATTGTCAACATTTGGGAGAAATCAGATCTGGAGAGGAGGAGCTTGGAGCGATGTCTATCAGAAGGAAGTCAGGTGAGAGCTTCAGAGCCAAATGCTGACCATCCCTTCAGAGCTGTGTGTTTGAGCCTTGGAACGCTTGGCTGAGATCCACACCGGGTGATGGGATACAGAGAAGCTAAAAAACATATCTGAAACACTTAACAAAATTCCCAGATGGAAGCAAGTTTATTTTTTTGCTAATGAAAATAACTTACCAAAACATCCGAGCAGTAGATGTTTGTGTTCTATTTCTGGGAATGCAGGAAAGATCCTCTGAAACCCCCCAGAAAAAAAAAAGAAAAAAGAGAGAGATGCTAAAACAATCAGCCCCAAAGCATGCAGATATTCAGATCTTCTTGAAAGGAAGAGGCAAGATGGAAATATCTGCCCTGGAAGAGAGCAAAGGTCTGTCTCAGGAGCATCCTGCAAGGGCATGTGTAGGTTTGCCCTGCATGAGCTAACCACAAATCCTCTCAAACCAGGGAAGCAAGCAGGACTCATAG
Source organism: Semnornis frantzii (assembly GCA_013399775.1). Lineage (NCBI taxonomy): Eukaryota > Metazoa > Chordata > Aves > Piciformes > Ramphastidae > Semnornis > Semnornis frantzii. Next base: position 50,951 of record VWYK01052790.1, read on the forward strand.
GAAATACCATTCTGGTCTTTGCCAGCCTCTAGCAGGCAGGAATCACTGTCAGACACTTGATTTGCAACCTACAAGTTGCATCTTTTCCATGAATTTATCTAACCTTCCTTTGAACCCAGCTCTGCTCTTGGCCTCTGCCCATGACAGAGCTCTGTGGTGAACTCTTTGCTCCAAAACCCAACAAGAATTCTTTCTTTTTTTCATCTCATTTCAGTTTTCTGTTCACTTTATCATGGAACACACCAGGTTAGCACAAGAATAATGGCTCTCCTTTTCCCTTCTTCTTTCCCCATGTGGTGCTCCACTGGCTACACCAGAAGACCCAAATCTGAACTGAAAAGAGCCTCCTAGAAGCAAACATCATATTTCAGCTCAAAATCTAAAATATCCTCTTTGGACAGAAATTTGTCCCCATCTCTGACTCTGTGCTGGGGCTCAATATACTGCTGGTGCTGAGTCTGGTGACATTTATCTCATCCCATGGTGAAAAATGGACTTTGAACATGCTTGGAAAGCCAGTTTCCTGGTTTGGGAGCCATAAATCCTGCTTTTTGGACCATGCCTTCCAAGTGATAAATTTCTAGATCCCTGGGAAAATGCACATCAAGGAAAGCAGACAAAGCAGAAAGGGTTGTGGCATGGCCTGGAATGACATTGATGTCTCAGAGGGTGGAGAAGTCTGGGCAGACTGTTGTACACATTCTAGCAGGAAGGATGGACAGAGCCAGTGGAGCTTTCCTAGGGAAAAGCAAGCAGAGCTGGGAATGGATTGCCAGTAGAGAGCAGGAACAGGACAGACAGATCCCAAACTGCAAGAAGCAGGTGCTGGAGTATGTCCAGAGAAGGGCCTCAGAGCTGGTCAAGGGTCTGGAGAGCAGGACATGTGAGGAGCAGCTGAGGCAACTGGGATTGTTCAATCTGGAGATAAAGAGGTTGAGGGGAGACCTTCTGGCTCTCTACAACTCCCTGAAAGGAGGCTGGAGCCAGGTGGGAGTCAGTCTCTCCTCCCAAGGAGCAAGCAATAGAACAAGAGGAAATGGCCCCAAGTTGTACCAGGGGAGGTTTAGGTTGGATATTAGGAACAATTTCTTTCCTGCAGGAGTGGTCAGGCACTGTCACAGGCTGCCCAGGGAGGTGATGGAGTCACCATCCCTGGAGGCGTTCAAGAAATGTGTGGACATGGAGCTTTGGGACACGGTTTGAAAGCCATGGTGGTGCTGAGTTCATGGTTGAACTTGATGATCTTAGAGGCCTTTTCCAGATGAAACAGTTCTATGATATCTCCTCACCCTACCCAGGCTCAGGCTACCCCAGTTCACCTGGGAATTGCCCTTTCAGGAGGCTGAGGTGCTCCCTCATCCCCCACGTGGGATGGCTGAACACCTCCTGTGGGCTTTCCTGAGGTTTCAAAGCTCCCCAACCCTAGCTCCAGGATACAGATTTGGAGCCCTAACTGGCTCAAATGGCATCTTTTGGCTTTTCCCTTTTGCCTCATTACAGAGATTTCTTTTTATTACCACTCTGGGCTTGTTCCAGAACCCCTTTGCCTCAGCAGAAGGCTTTCACAGAAGGCTTTTGGATCAGACCTAGCCACTTGGTGTAGCTTTTCCTATAACAAATTATCCATGATTTGCTGGTTCTCAATTATGAAACAGAAGCAGCAGATATTAAGTTTCTAGGTGCCTTGAAATCAAGGGGAAAGCTCCCATCACCTTCAGGAGGTTGCCTGGATTTCAGGCCAGCCCCTGGCACGGCGGTGAGCTCACAAACTGTGATCCCTGTTGTTGTGTTACTGGTCCAGTCTGCAGTGTTTGGAGCCAAACAATTGTAACAGTCACACTGAGATGGACTTTGGCCAACATTTCTGCAGCTCAGCCACAGCAGAGAGCTTAGTGCACCTCTGTGTGCAACATCTGCTCCACCTTCTTGGGAACGGGACTGCCTGTGCCTCTAATTGCTTCAAACATCAGTGCTGAGCATGGGGATTAAGGAGGATTTGAGGCATCTGCTCCCTTGTGAGCTGAGCTTCAGCTCTCTCATTACTAAGGTGAGAAACTCTCATGCTTTTGCTGTGGTTAAACCCCTTGAATATTCTTGAAGAGCATAGAAGGAAGACTTGACTTGTCTTGCTCTCAGGGCAGTTTTTCTAGCTTGAGGGGCATCCCATGTGGCAACACCTTGGAGGAGAACAGGCAGAGGACCCCACTGAGCATGTTAGGATGTGGTTTAGGAAGCAGGAATATTCTGGATCTCTTTCAGCACTGTCTTTTGCTGCTAGAGTTGAAAAGGGAGGAGATTTCTGTTTGATTTGGCTGTGAAAGGAGTGATCTTGGTAGTGAGGGATCTGGCAGTTCCTGCCTGAAGGGCTGACTTGCCCTTTGAATGGGATGCTTGGATGTTCTTGGGTAGGAAGGAGCTTTCACACACAGGGATTTCACAGCATCACAGAATTCCAGATTGGAAAGGACCCCAAGGATCATCTGCTCCAACCTTTCTAGGCAGTAGTGTAGCTGAACTGAGCTGGCCCATCACCCTGCCAAGCTGAATCTTAAAACTGTCCAGTGTGGGGGAATCCACTGCAGCCCTTGGGAGATGATTCCAGTGTTTGACTGTCCTCATGGGGAAACATTTTCTTTTGGAGTCCAGTCAGAATCTCCCCAGCAGTAACTCGTCCCCATTGCCCCTGCTCTTTTCCGTAGCACTCCTTGTAAAAGGGAGTCTCCATCCTCTTAATAGCCACTCATTAGGTACTGGTACATAAAGGGTAGATTTAGACTGGATATATGGAAGGGTGGTAAGACACTGCAACAGGTTGCCCAGGCAGGTTGTGGATGCCCTCTCCCTGAAAGTGTTCAAGGCTAGGCTGGATGAGGCCTTGAGCAACCTGCTCTAGTGGAAGGTGCCCCTTACCCACTGCAGGGGGGTCAGACCTAGATGATGGGTTTGAACTGGTAGAGGGGAGATTTAGACTGGATGGTAGGAGGAAGTTGTTTGCAGTGAGGGTGGTGAGACACTGGCACAGGTTGCCCAGGGAGGTTGTGGCTGCTCCCTGCCTGGAGGTGTTGAAGGCCAGGTTGGAGGAGGCCTTGAGTGAGCTGTGCTAGTGGGAGGTGTCCCTGCCTATGGCAGGGAGTTGGAACTGGATGATCCTTGAGGTCCCTTCCAACCTTACCATTCTATGATTCTATGATTCTGTGATCTTCGAGGTCTCTTCCAATCCAAACCGTTCTGTGAATCCATGGCACATGGGAATAAGGTCGCTCTTAAGGCTTCTCTTACTTCCAGAAGTAACCAAGTGGTGGAGTAAAATCTTTACCCTGAGGACACCTGTCCCTCCCTTCGAGATGGGATTGAGTGCCAGTTCTGTAGGTGTAAAGCTCTATAGCGGGCGGTTAATATATGCATACTTCTGGGTTCCCTCATTACCATTTCAGTTGGCTCGTTTACATAATAACACAGAACAGAAGATCATTTGCATAAAATTAAAAAAAAAAGGGGGGGGGGGGAAGAAAAAGGGGAAAAAAAAATTCAAATAAGTGAATGTTGCTTTTATTTTGAAAGGCACAGAGAATGAGCCTGTGAAGTTATTTATCTCCCTAAAGGCACCAAGGAGGCTTGATCGGCAGGGAACCTCCTTTCTGCACAAAAATGGGACTTTACCACTTCAATTTATTCATGAAATATTAGCTCACTTAGGGGAAGAGGGGTTTGGTGTTGGTTGTTGTGTTTTTTTTGTTTTTTTTTTTTAAGCAGCTGGGCTGGAGCTGATGGGAAATCCCCTCCCAGCTGCAGCAGGATCAGCGCCACTGCCAGCCAGACAAAAATGAATTCCCCCAGCTCTGGTCCCGTGCAGCACCTGAAGGAATGAGGGCTCTGCTCCTTGGTGTGACAGGAATATTCCATTCTCCTCCAGCTCTTCTGCCTGATTCACCTAGTTTGGGAGTTTTACACCCACTTCCTCCTCAGTGTCATATTCCTACGACACCTTCACCTACGATCAAAAGCTGGAGCAGAGCTCCTCGCGGCTTTCACAGGTTCATTGTCACATCCTCATTTCGCAGAATCCCAGCATGGTGGGAGTTGAAAAGGACCTCTGGAGATTGTGTGGAATTTGGTGAGCATTCAGAAATGAAAAGCCAACCTGGAACGCGAAACGGCAAGCACGACTCAGGGAGATTCCATACAGAATCCATCCAGGGTTGGAAGGGACCTCTGGAGATCACTCAGTCCAACCCCACTGCTAAAGCAGGGCACCCACAGCAGCTTGCCCAGGAACACAAAGGCCATCTGGGTTCAGAATCTCTCCAGAGAGGAAGACTCTGCAACCTCTCTGAGCAGCCTACTCCAGGGCTTTAGCACTCTCACAGCAAAGAAGAACCTTTCCTTCTCAAAGAGATGCTCCAGTACCCTCAGCACCTTCTTAGCCTCCACTGGACTCTCTCCAGTGGTTCCCTGTCTATGTTGAACTGGGGAGCCCAGAGCTGGACACAGGGCTCGAGCTGTGACTTCACTAGGGCAGAGTAAAAGGGGAGGAGAACCTCCCTGGACCTGGTCAGACTCTTTGTAGTGCACCCCAGGGGACCTTCTTGGCCACAGGAGCACATTGCTGGTACTTCCCAGTTGCTCCTCCCAGTTTCCATGGCCAAATATTCCCACATGAGCAGCCCTTGGCCAACCCATCTGATGGGTCAGCAGCTTTATTGGTGTGACAAGAGTGACTTGGTTTGGCAGCAAGTGGGGACACCACTAGCAGAATGCACCTTTGGGGTTCAGGGGCAGGGAAAGCCATGTGCCAGCCCTCTGCAGGGGCAGCTGTGTTGGTGCAGGTTACATGGGGGAAATGTGAGCCTGAGAAGTAGAGGATGGACCGATTTGGTATTCAAGGCATGTGCAAAATGCCCACATTTGCATCAGAAAGGGACGGTGGGAGAAATCTTAGACCAAAGTCTATTTTCATGTATAAGACTCCAAACCATGCAACATCTTCACTGACACCAGGAGCATCACTTGAGGTCTGCACAAGGGTCACAAGAGCTGAGCCTGGCCTGAGAGTACCCAGAGCCTGTGAGCTCTTTATTACAGCAGCTGCTGGTGAAACACCACTGCAATGAAACGAGAACCTCCTGTAACAAGCTGACCTCTGCTATTGCAGCAGTAGTGCAAATCCTTCTGGAGGTTGTTGGGGTGAGCAACGCTGAGCTGGGGCAAGTTCTTGCAGTGCAGATGGCCTCAAGGTTGGAAACATGACCCTGCTCTTGCCTTCTCCATTTGTACTTTGGTGTCAGGCTCTGCACTGTGGTGGGAGTCCAGCGGAGGGCTATGAGGGTGATGAAGGGACTGGAGCACTGCCTGATGAGGAGAGGCTGGGGGACCTGGGGCTGCTTAGTCTGGAGAAAAGAAGGCTGAGAGGGGATTTAGTCAATGTCTATAAATATCTGAAGGCTGGGGGTCAGGAGATGGGAGCCAGGCTCTGCTCACTTGCTCCCTGGGATAGGACAAGGAGCAATGGATGGAAGCTGCAGCACAGGAGGTTCCAGCTCAACACAAGGGGGAACTTCTTTACTGTAAGGCTCACAGAGCACTGGCACAGGCTGCCCAGAGAGGTTGTGGAGTCTCCTCTGGAGCCTTTCAAGGCCTGTCTGAATGTGTTCCTGTTTGACCTGAGCTGGATTGTCTGGTCCTGCTGTGGCAGGGGGGTTGTACTGGATGATCTCTTTGGGTCCTTTCCAACCCCTGACATCCTGTGAGCCTGTGAACCTGTAAGCACTGGGACAGAGGGATAATGGGACAATGATTGTGCTGGGATGCCCCTGTCCCACAGAATAATGTTCTGAAACTAAGTCCTAGAGCAAGCATGTGAGCAGCTGCCTCCCCCCCCAGCCAAGCAGGCCAAAATAAATGTGCACTGTTGGGGCTGGGTGTGGTGGGGTTCTGCACACTGAGCCTGCCAGACTTGGACTTCTGCCCCAAATATTTGTATGGCCATAATCAAGTGGTTCCCCTCTTCTCATACTTCTCCATGCCCTCACCAGGGCTGTGATGGATCCTCTGTGTTGCTGGCAGCACAGGACTGTCTACAGTGGAGCTCTACCTTGGCCAGGTGTGTCTGGAGCTGAACCCTTGTTAACAAGGTTCTGCTGACCCGTGGAGAATCCTCCATCAGAGCTGGAGGGGGAAGGAAGGGAGGTCCTGCATGGTCCAACTGCAGGTCCTATAGCAGAAGTATTTGGGAGGACAAGATCTCCCCTACTGAACTCCTCATAGCAAACCTGTATGCCCTCCAGAAACCTCACCTCTTGCACCTTCGTGCTTGATCCAGAGCCCTGGTGGCAGGTCACACTGATGGGCACCATACCAATGGGTGACATCCTTCTCCCAGAAGTCTGGATGAGCAATGATAGGGAAGATAATACACAGCTTGTGGTGGGCTGTATCCTGACATCCTACCCACCTCTCCCTACCCAGTGTGAGCACAATGTACATCTACTCCCTCTTCCAGGTGTCTGCTCCTCCCATGGGGCAGAATACTGTAGAGGAGCTGGGGCTGGGAACTGGAGCACTTGATGAAAAGGGAAGTGAAGTTCTGGAGAGTCCTGCAAACACCACTCTTGCAGAGATTATAACAAAGTCCTGGCTATTAGGGGTGTTTCCTTGTGCCCTGTGCTGAATGTGCTTTGACTGCATTGGGATCCCCATGAGAGACCCTAGTTAGCACCCAGAGAGGTTGTCCCCTGTGCTGTTATGCCCTGGATAAGTTTTCTCCATGTTCCTCCATCTCAGATACAAATTGGGCCAGAGGGAATCCGCAGCAGAATTTCACAGCTCACTGTTTTAATAAATGTCTGGAAAATGCAGAGTGAAATTGAGTTAGGACCTTTCCAATACACTAATATTTTGGAACACATGGATCATGCATATGGGAATAGTCCTGGCCTGGAAAGCATGGGTAAGGCCCAAATAGCTCCAAGAGACAGCTCTGAAAGCTGCCTGGAAGCTGGATTCAATAAAGGACAATCCCTTGGAGCTGAGGAAATGGGACAATCAGGCTGCTGAAACCTTGAGGGTTTCAGGGAGGATTTTGAGGCTGCTGATGAGTGTTGTTCCATGACACAGGACAGATGATAATGAGAAAAATAACCATGAACTCTGTTAATTTCCAATAGAGAGACTCACTCCTGCAGCTTCAACTCCCTCTTCAGCAGAGCCAGCACAAGCTCTCCTTTGCTCTCCACACAGCGTGGTCACTAAAAGGGAAATGATGCATCCATGAGGCACCGAACTCAAACCCCAGAGCAACACAGAGGGAATCGTGGAATCAGAGAATTCTTTTGGTTGGAAAAGGCCTCTAAGATCATCCAGTCCAACTATCAACCCTGAACCACTATGGCCATTAAACCATGTCCCCAGCTGCCATGGCCACAGGTTTCTCAAACACCTCCAGGCATGGGGACTCCACCACCTCCCTGGGCAGGCTGTTCCAATCCCTGACCACTCTTGCAGCAAAGAAATTGTTCCTAAAACCTTCCCTGGCACAATTTCAGGCTATTTCCTCTACCTCTATCACCTGATACTAGGGAGAAGAGACCAAACCTCCACCTCACTCCAACCTCCTTTCAAGAAGTTATAGACAGCGATGAGGTCTCCTCTAAGCCTCCTCTTCTCCAGACTAAACAACCCCAGCTCCTTTAACCTCTCCTCAAAACAACCTAACCCAAGGTCAGCATTTTACTGCAAAAACCTAAAGACTTGGCCAAGCATCCCACGTGCTTGGGCTTCACCTGGTGGCCCTGGAGAGTGGGGTGCTGAGCATCACCCTGTGTGCACAGCCTGCTCTGGGAAGCTGCTGCTGATTTGCAAGGCAAATGGTGGGTAAATAATCCTCATTACCCAGAGAGGCTGCCCCTTCCAGATCAAGTTCACTTCTTATTCTGATCAGCAGATAAGCCTCATTTGCATGTTTTTTTTTTCCTTCCTTCCATGCTCCAGCTTTGCTGTAGCAGTTAGAAAGGAACTTTTAGTACTCTTATTAATATTACTACATCCAGCCTGAGGGGGTTGCAAAGGCCTTCACACCCAGTGAGGCCTGGGGGTGGACTGGGGTCTCTTGGCATAGGAGGGAGATGTTGAGCTAGATGATCTTCAGAGCTCACTTCCAACCTCCACCATTCTGTCATCCTGTGATTCTCTGATTCTCTGATTCTGTGAATCTCTGATCCTGTGATCCTGTGATCCTCTAATCCTCTGATCCTGTGATTCTGTGATCCTGTGATTCTGTGATCCTGTGACTGCTTTTGCTCCCCCCTGCTGCTTCTTTCTATCAAGAAGGTGCTAATGTGTTTTTCAGTGGAGCTTTGGGGCAGAAGGCACAAACTGGAAGCCAGGCAGTTCCACCTCAACATGAGGAGAAACTTCTTTGCCATGAGGGTGCTGGAGCCCTGGAGCAGGCTGCCCAGAGAGGTTGTGAAGTCTCCTCTGGAGGCCTTCAAGACCCATCTGGAGGAATTCCTGTGTGACCTACCCTAGGTGATCCTGCTTTGGCAGGGGGATTGGACTCAATGATCTCCAGAGGTCCTATCACCTTGTGATCCTATGATTCTTGCAGCCCCTCACCCTTGGCTTTGCTGGCTGAGAATGCCACACTCAGCACAGCTACCTCAGCTCTCAGCAGCTGCCCAAGCCCACCACCAGGATAACAAACAGGGGAGCAGGGTTTGAGTTTTTTTGAAGACCCCAGCTTGAGGTATTCCTTGCAGCTTGACTGTTCTGAGAGCAAAGCAGCTTATCTTCCTGCTTTTTCTTTCCTGAGGAGGGATGCTGGAGACAACTCACAACCAGAGTGCTCTCTGATGATGGAGCAGCCTGCTGCCTGCCTTTTTGCTCCAATCAGATCCAGAACTTTCTCCTGAAATCTATTTCCCCTGTAACTTCCATTCATTTTAAAAAGTTGATCAAAGCTCAACCACCTCAGTTCCTTCAGAGGAAACAAGGAAACTGATGCTAGCTGATGTTGTTGGCTCTGAAGCTGTGTTCTGCCTTGGTTGGGAAGGAACCAATGCTTCATCCCTTATCCCTATCCTTAACCCTATGCCCTAACACCTTCATCCTCTATCCCATTTTCATCCCCTGTCCCATGTTCATTCCCATCCTCTATATCCATATCCCTATGCCTATTCCTATCCCTATGCTATCCCCATCCCTATGCTATTCCCATCACTTTCCCCTGACACACTTCCATGACCATCCCATCTCTGTCCCCTCTCTCATTTGAATTCCCATCCTCTATCCTTATCTCTATCCTCATCTCTATCCTCATGCCCTTTCTCCACCCTCTATCCCATTCTCATCCCCATCTCCATGCCCATTCCACCTCCATCTGCTATACCATTTTCATCCCCTATCTCACGTTCATTCCCATCCTCTACCCACATCCCTATGCCTGTTCCTATTCCTATACTATTCCCATCCCTTTCCTCTAGCACACTTCCATGACCATCCCATCTCTGTCCCCTCTCTTGTTTGAATTCCCACCCTCTATCTTTATCCCTATCCTCCTGGCCTTTCTCCACCCTCAATCCCAGCCTGCCATGGAGCAAGGGAAGATATGCAGGTGAGATGCAAAGTGAGGGGCACTGATTTGCATCCCCTGCTCCATGTAGAGCCTGCTTGGAAGTGTCCCAGGGTGGGAGGGAGTTGCATTTACAACTCTCTTGGTGGGCAACAATGCTTCTGCTGCTGGGTGCACAAGGGACTTGTGGACATAGAGTTTGTAGGAGCTCAAAGCTTGGTCTTCTGAACTGGTTGAGGTCCTGCTTCTCTATGTGGAAATGCAACCACATCTGTTGCAATTAGCTGCCCAATTAGCTGCCCATTTATTTTGTAGAATCATGTGATGGTTTGGGAGTTACCTGTCCCTCCCCATACTGTATAAAATCCCCCAGACTAGACTCAGCTGGCTGGAAGTTAAGGACTGAAGCTCTGTTTACAGCTCAGCACAATGTACAAGCAGAGATATACACAACAGACAGGAATAGTTACAGAAATATACAAGGGAAAGGTAATACAGAAACACAACTCCCCTCCCAGAAATCAGAGACCCCAGGAGGGGCTCCCAACCCCCCTTCCACCTTCTCCCCACCCCTATCCTCACCTCAGAGTTTGCCTTACATGCAAGGGGAGTTTGAAGGATTGGCCAGGGGAGTTAGAAGGGAAGTGGTTAGTTAGGTTAGCAGAGAGGTCCAGACCAAGCCAGCAGCTAGAGAGAATGAGACTCTCTGTGTGTGTCTTATCTATGTTTGTGTCCTTGATCTTGCATTTCTCAGCAAGCCTATGTGAAGTAGACATCACCATTTATTTATTTTCACAGCCTATAATGTAATTTTCGCCATTAAAATATTCCAATTAGCCTCAAAGCAGCACATCATAGAATGGTTTGAGTTAGAAGAGTCCTCCAAGATCGTCCCCACGACTTAACAGCCACGGTGGTTTTAGAGGATGGTCTTAGAGGACCCTCCCAGCTCAGACCGTTCTATGAGTCTACGTTCCTTTATAAAACAGGGACAAGCTTTCCTGCCCCGATCGTTCCCAAGGTCCCAGCACGTCGCTGGAAAGGTCCCTTCTGCCTGCCTGCCCTGGGGAGGGTGCTGGGTGCGGCGGGTGCCGGGGTCGCCGTCGCAAGCAGGGGCAGCGGCAGCGCAGTGCCGGCCGAGCGGCGCTCCCTGCTCTCTGGCTCCTCCTGAAGGAGACAGCGAGCCCGCAGCTCCATCCCTGCGCAAGCTGGGAGCCTTCGGGATGGCCTGAAAGCAGGCTGTGAAATTGGAGAAGGCGCAGCCCCATCCCCCTGTCTTTCTACTAGCGTCGTTCCTACCCGTCCGCACAGCGGCATAGAGTCAGAGAATGGTTTAAGTTGGAAGGGAACTCAAGGATCATCCAGTTCCAACCCCTTGCCATAGGTGCCATAGGTAGGGACACCTCCCACTAGTACAGGTCGCTCAAGGCCTCCTCCAACCTGGCCTTGAACACCTCCAGGGAGGTTGTGGAGCACAGAAGCACAGACTATGATCGAAGATTGCATTCTGTGATTCTGTGCTCCACAACCTCCCTGGGCAACCTGTGCCAGTGTCTCACCACCCTCATCACCACTCTAACATCCAGTTTAAATCTCCCCTCTGCCAGTTTAAACCCATTCCTCCTCGCCCTGACATTACAAGACCTTGTCAATAGTTCTTCCCAGCCCTCCTGTAGGCTCCCTTCAGATACTCGAAGGTCTCCTCCCAGTTCAGCTGAACTCAGCACAGCCACCAGCTGAGCCTGGGAGCAGTGCTGGGTGGCACTGTGGGGTGGAAGGAACAGCCATGGGCCAGACAAAGTGTGGATACTGCTTTTGCAGAGCTCTCCATAGAATCCCAGACTGGGACTTTGGGACCTTTAAAGCTCATCTAGCTCAACCCCTCTGCAGTCAGCAGGGATGTCTGCAACTAGAGCAGGTTGCTCAGAGCCCCAGACAACACGACCTGAGATGGTTCCAGGGATGGGGCATCTCCCATCTCTCTAGGAAACCTGAGCCAATGTCTCTCCATCCTCAGTGTAAAAAATGTCTCCAAGTCTCCTTCTTTTAGTTTAAACCATCACCCCTTGTCCTGTCACAAGAGGCTCTGCTCAAAATGTGTCCCCAGCTTCCTGATTGACTCCTTTCAGTCCTTAAAGGCCACGACAAGGTCTCCCTGGAATCTTCTCCAGGCTGAACAACCCCAACTCTCTCATCCTGGCCTCACTGCAGAGGGCTTCCAGCCCTCCCATCATTTTCCCATGTGAGCAACAAGAGCAGAAACCCATCCTTCAAGAGCAGGAGAAAAGGTGGGATCTGATCTGGGTGACACAGCCCTTTTATTTATTGCCCTTATCCCCAGGGGCTTGGATTTTGTCCCCTGGACTTAGATCTTGTATTTTCCTGGCACTTTTTGACTCCCAAATCCTGACAGCAGTAATGAATGTCCCTCCTGCTTTGCTAAGAGGAATTTTTCCCACTCAGGCTCAGCCCAGGCCAGGGTGCAAAGGCAGTTTGAAAGGCCAACCTGCTGTGCCAGGTGGCTCCAAGGCCACTGAGCCCTGGATGCCCTCACTGTTCCTGCTCCTTGCCAGACCTCTTACAGAGCACCCGACTGGCACCAGTCTGGGAGGTGACTTTTCATTCTCCAGCCAAGGCACAGCACTTGTTTTCTGGGACATATATTTCATGTTGCTTTGAACTCTTTTCTTGTGGGATTGGCTGTGGAAAGGGGAAGGCAAGACCATGGCTGTGAGAGTACAGGCAGCTACAAGGCAAAAGGAAAGGTGCTTGGGAAGCAGTTCCCAGTGTGTTGAAGTCCTGCAGTGGCCTGAAGTCCCCAAACCTGCACCCACCTCAGGTTAAAGGTTGGAACATCAGCCTGGCAAATACCTGGCAGTGGTACCACGGTAGCCCCCTGTGTGGCTGCCAAGAGAAAGTCACTGTGCAGTTGCTGAAAAGCTCAATATGAGCTGGCAATGGTCTCTGGCAGCCCAGAAGGTAAACGTGTGCTGAGCTGCATCAAAGGAAGTGTGACCAGCAGGACAAGGCTGGTGATTCTCCCCCTCTGCCCACCTGGGGTACTGCATCCAGTTCTGGACACACAGGAAGGACTTGGAACTGTTGGAGCGGGTCCAACCATGAAGATGATCAGAGGAGGAGACCTCTTCCCTATAGGAACAGGCTGAAAGGGTTGGGACTGTTCAGCCCGAAGAAGAGAAGGCTCTAGGGAGACCTTAGAGCAGCCTTCCAGTATGTGAAAGGGGCTCCAAGAGAGCTGGGGAGGGACTTTTTACAAGAGCTTGTAGTGACAAAATGAAGGGCAATGGCTTTGAGCTGGAAGAGGGAAGATTGAGACTGGAGAATGGGAAGAAGTTCTTTCCACTGAGGGTGGTGAGACACTGGCACAGGTTGCCCAGGGAAGTTGTGGATACTCCCTCCATGGAGGTGTTCAAAACCAGGTTGGATGGTCCTTGAGCAATCTGCTCTGGTGGGAGGTGTCCCTGGGGCCCATGGCAGGGGACTTGGAACTGGGTGATAATTGAAGTCCCTACCAACCCAACCCATTCTATTATTTTGTGAAAGGGCTAAACCTAACTGATCAACAAGGACTGTATGGTAGGAGGCAAGACAGAGGCAGTGACCAGAGAGGCTGCTCAGGAGCCCAGACTCATCAGACTTGGGCAAGTCTGGCTGCAAGAACCTTCTCCAAAAGCATGGGTCTCCAGCAGGGAGGGTTGTGTGGGCTCTGCTGAAATCAGGAGCCTTACAGCATTGAAAAGAGAAGGTAGAAGCATTTCACATGAAAATAACACTGCAGCCAGGGAACAGCCATCAGCTCCCCCCAGCCCTACATCCCCAGCTGGAGGTAGCCACGAGCACGGCTCAACTAACCTGTCCCCTGTGCCACCACCCTTTGGCAAGGCTTTGTGCCCCTGCTGTCACACAGCACCGAGTGCTGCATTTCATTTGTGCTGCTCACAGAAACCATCAGTCTGCTGCCAGCCTTTCCCTGGGCAGAGCATCTCCTTCCCCTCCCCATTTCTCACTGAGAGCATGTGGGGCCATCAGGGCTTTCCCGAATTCTTCCTTTCTGGAAGCCCTTTTTCTCTTAGGTGACATTAACCAAAAACTCTGTCACTCCACCCCACTTTAGAAGCCGCCTCTGGAACATTTTGTGTTCAAGAAACCAGTGTGTTCCCCATCCGAGGAGAATCTGCTGCAAAGAGAAGGAAGGGAAAAAACCAAAACACCCTAACCCCCAACAAATCCTACCCAACCCAACAACCCTGTCCTGAGCCGTCTGTGCGCCGGTCGCCAGTGCCTGCCACCCTAATTACTCCGTGGAAGAATGTGCACATGGCAGAGGTCCCTGAACGTTTCAGGCAGGATATTGCCTGCTCCTGGATGCTGCCTCTTTCCCTGCTGCAATAACATTTGCTATAATAAGCCCTGACTCCGTTTTGGGGAAGGCGTGAGCGCGGCCGAGACAGCTTGGCCAGGCTGCTCCCCTGGCACCGAGGTGGCTGGAGGGTGGTGGTGGGGCTGCAGGCCTGTCTCCTTGCAGGCATCATCCCACTGCGCTTTAGGAGGAGGTCTGCACCAGGGAAACCCCCACGATGGGGTTGGGCTGGCAGGGAAAAAGCAGGGAATGCTTTGGGGATGCTGGGGTGGCGGGTGGGGGGACTGTTTATTGTTCTCCTGGCTTCCACCACAGGGTAAATCCAGGCTGGGCAGTCAGGATGGCTCCAGGCAGCTGCTGGGGATGCAAAACCATGCCCTTAGTCTCCAGCTTCTGTGCCAGAGCCTGGGCAGGCATCCTGTCCTCCTGGCTGGGCAGCCAGCCAAGCCTTCTCCTCCTCATCCTCTAGCCTCCTTCCATCCTGCTGGGCTCCTGCCCATCTCTGCCTACCTGGGACACATGCTGGGAGCTGAGCACCAGCAATGTCCCTTCCTTTGCCAAGTTCCCCCTCTCCCTGTCAGGCTGCCCAGGAGCGAGTCACCTCATTTCCATGGCTTCAGTGCTCTGCATGGGGACAGGAAGGAACAAAGACTCCAAGAGAGCTTTTCACTTGGACACTGGTTTGAGTTGCTTGGGTAGGCTTAGGCCATGCAGAGGAAAACTCTTTGCTTTTACAGAGCCAAAGGCTGGGGTGGCTTTGGGGCACCTTGTTGGTCATGAGTACCCTCAGGTTATCTCTGTACTGGGCCAAGAGTGATCTCATGCCCCACACCCACCCAGAACTGCCCAGTCCATCACTTTTCCCTGGGGTCTCTGACAGCAGCTAACACTCCTTCCCAGCCCCAGCCAGCCTCCATTCCCAGTGTGAGTTTTGCCTGGTTTCCATTTCTGGGCTTTGGTTGTCCCATGCTGGATCCTGATGGAATTTATTGGCAAGAGCTCGTTGCCACCCCAGTTGGTCACTGTGGGTGGACATGTCCACCCTGGGTGCCTGTGGTGGTTTTTCCAGGGATAGCTGTCAGCTGGCTGGCTGACCAAGGCAAAACAGACTGATCCCTCTCCAGCCTTCAGGGAACAAAGCACCATTCAGGGGGAGATTTAGTGTGTTCTCCTGTCCCATCACACCTCGGTGCCCCAAGCCCCTCCAGAACATACTTGGAGAGTAAAGAGCCATCTTTAGGCTGTGCCTCTAGGATGGCATTGTCAGTCCATGCTCTCACACCCTAGATCTTGCTCCTTGATCTAACACAAACTCTTTAGCAGATGAAGTCCATCTCATGATCTGGGACAAGATGCTTTGGGATAACATTGATTGGAACATTTGGGACAGGTGATTGATTCACCCTGAAAATAAGAGGAGCAAAAACTGAAGGAGGCTCAGTACAGAGCTACGGAAAGGCTCCTGGGGCCTGCAGGACTTGGACTTGGCTCCGCACTCGGGAACCATAAATAAAAGCTACATCACTCCAAGACTCAGGACCTGCAAGAGCAGATGAAGCCTATCTCCTGATGTGGAACAGAGTCGCTTTGGGATGGAATTGATTGGAACATTTGGGACAGGTGATTGATTCACCCTGAAAATAAGAGGAGCAAAAACTGAAGGAGGCTCAGTACAGAGCTACGGAAAGGCTCCTGGGGCCTGCAGGACTTGGACTTGGCTCCGCACTCGGGAACCATAAATAAAAGCTACATCACTCCAAGACTCAGGACCTGCAAGAGCAGATGAAGCCTATCTCCTGATGTGGAACAGAGTCGCTTTGGGATGGAATTGATTGGAACATTTGGGACAGGTGATTGATTCACCCTGAAAATAAGAGGAGCAAAAACTGAAGGAGGCTCAGTACAGAGCTACGGAAAGGCTCCTGGGGCCTGCAGGACTTGGACTTGGCTCCGCACTCGGGAACCATAAATAGAAGCCGCATCACTCTAAGGCCCAGGACCTGTAAGAACCATTCATAGCTGCAAATGAACAGCTCCCATCAGCCCCAAGTGTGGGTCGGATTCCTGCTCTCTCTGTTTAACCTGATGACCATAATTACACCCTGGGTTTACACACCCCCCGGCACCTGAATGCTTTACAAGACAAACACCTAATCCCGGGTGGAAATTATAGCCACATAATATCTCTTTTCATTATTTGCTGAGGTGTTGAGTCTGATTACAGCACACACTGTTTGCTTTGTACCGAGCTAAAGCCCCTGTAATTTCTCTCCAAGTCAACATCATTCCAGCCAGGAGGCTGAAAATCTACAGGCTACTGTGCAAATGAGCTAGCAAATATTAATCCACAGCAAATGAGCTGGGGGGGAGGATGGAGGCAGAGAAAGGGTGAGTTAGGTTATTTATACCAGAGCCCACCCCCACCCAGAAATTAATAATGCCAAATTAAAAGTAAAAAAACCAACAAAACAAAAAACCCCAAACCAAAACAGGGGGAGGAAGGGTGTGAAATATTCCTGCTGCCACCATCCCAGCTCCATAGGGTAGGGCTCTGGGGGGGGGGAAGCAGTGTGTGCTGCTGGGTGGCTGCTAGTGGGAAGGGAAATACTCCAGTTCAGAAAATGGGTGATAGAATCACAGAATAATTTAGGTTGGAAAAGACCTTTCGGATCATTGAGTCCAACCATTAACCTTACTCTACCAGGTCCAGCACTAAGACATAACACCAAGCATCGCATCGAGACAGCTTTGAACCCCCTCCAGGGGTGGGGACTCCACCACTGCCCTGGGAAGCCTGGGCCAGGCCTTGACAACTCTTTTGGGGAAGAAATTGTTCCTTCTGCCCAAGCTAAACACCTCCAGAGAGTTACTCAACCACCTCTCAGGACAGCCTTATCCCTGGGTCCCCTCTTGTCTTCTATGAGCTTTAGAGGGATGATAAAGATGGGTCAAGCTTGTCACAATGTCCTGACACATCCCCATATCTGCCTCAAGCTTCCCATGAGCCTGTCACTTACTAGTGCTGTGACTCCATTTCCCCACCTCAAACACAGAATAGCACTGGGTTTGAATTCCCAAGAGCATCATTCCACATGGATGAGAGACACAGATGCTCAGAGCTGTGGCAATGGGCACCACTGGGTATGTTTAAACTAAGGACATCTGACAGGTCTTCACCAGATGCTGTTGTCCCAAGTGAAGGGAGTGGCACTGGAGGGGACCTGTGCTGCCCTGGGCTGAGCAGAGACACTTTAGTCTTTATTGAGGCAGCAGCAATGATCTAGCTGGAGATGTCCCTGCTCACTGCAGGGGGGTTGGACGAGATGACCTTTGAGGATCCCTTCCAGCCTGATGCATTCTGTGATTCTATAATTCTGTGGTTCTGTGCCTGTGGCTGAGCCCCCTTTGCCGTGTCTCCGCAGCACCCACTGGGAGGGCTGGGAAATGTTCTGGCTCTCCTAAGACCTCCCCTAAAATCCCCTTTCCCATCTGCTGCACTGTGGGGATCACCTCACTCAGCATCCAGCCTGCTCACAGCTCTTGGGGTGCTTCTCAGATGCGACACCCTCTCATTCCTCACCTTTTTGGATCCCTAGAAACGGAGATCTGGACCAAGAGCCACCACAGCCCCCACGGCTCCCGAGCTGGACGTCAGCACCTCACCATGGCTCCACAGCCCAGCTCAGATGCGGCGCCCTTGGTCTCTCCCCAGGAAAAACATCACCTTGGGCTGAGATGCAACAGGAGTGACGTTGTCTGGAAAGAAAGAAGGATTTGCTTTAACCTGCGGTGCGTGGGTTTGCAACCAAAGTACACAGCCCAGCCTGGGGCTAGACTGTACCCTGGCCCCCAGCCAGGCCAGGGGCTGGAGCCTGGGCTGCATCTCGGCCCTGCAAGCTCCTGCTTGGTGGTTTCAGGGCAGTTTGCTCCGGGTTTCCACCAAGGGAATGGCAGGGGAGCCGAGGTCACCCTGTTGCCCTCTGCCCAGCTGCTGAAGCTAGCGTGGCGCAGGGGGTTCGTGGCAACGCCCTGGCAGCTCAGCTGCGGCGGTGGCACAAGCAGGGGGTGATGTTATTGCAACCCTTGTCAGCAGAGTGTTAATGAAGGAAAACC
Organism: Semnornis frantzii; assembly: GCA_013399775.1. NCBI lineage: Eukaryota > Metazoa > Chordata > Aves > Piciformes > Ramphastidae > Semnornis > Semnornis frantzii. The sequence continues at coordinate 69,010 of VWYK01052790.1, forward strand.
AGGCCTGGGAATTTCATCCCCTTTCAATCTTTGGGAAAACGTGTTCGTTGGGGGGAGGAGGGGAGGGGTAATTATTGCTCCCAGCAGTAGATGAGGAATTGAGGGCATGAAGGAGAACTGGGGCCCGGCTGGCGCCAAGGTTGAGCCACCACTGCCAACAGAGGGGACTGAGAACCACAGGACCTGCTCCATCTCAAACACCAGCTCCTGGTGCTCCAACTCCCTCCAAAACCCTCCAGAGGGATTTTAATTACACGAAACCCACCCCAAATTAACTAACTCATCTCCACCAAGGCAGCCTGGATGGGATGCTGTGGGTCAAACCATGCCAGTTTTGCCGTCCCACCGCACTCCAGCTCCTGCGGGCACACACAGGTGCCAGCACAGACGTGGGCACGCGACCACACGCGTGTTGCCAGTGCCCACACCCAGGGATGGGGTCCGTGCTGGGCTGGGACTCAGCCTCCTGGAGATGGAAAGGCAGTGAGCTGTTTCTCCAGCACTCAAGTTTTTTTCTTTCAGCCTCCGAGCTGCCTTGCCAAGTGTTATAAAAATATATCAGTGTGAGCCAAAACATTTAGCACTCCACTTATTACTTTAAGGTTAGAGGTTAAACAAATTCCTTCTCAGAATTTACTGTGTTCATTTTAAGCTTCACAACACAGCCCTGCTAGCGGTAGATATATTTCACACTGTAATACCTCCCTGATGGATTGGGGAGAGGGGAGGTGGGAAGGAGAAGGAGAAGAGGAAAGGAGCTTTCTAAATTTTTATGTGAACAAAAGCTACTATATAAACTAACTGAAAACAAGTCCTCTGCAAGAGATAGTTTGTAAAACTTATTTTCCAGTAACCAATAAACCAAGAATGAAAGGGAAAGTTTGTTTTTGACCTTACCTAATTTTTTTTTTACTCTTTTTTTTTTTTTTAAATTTTTAAACTGAATTTTGCCTTTTTGGTTGCTTTTGGGTTGTTGGGTTTTTTTGTTTGTGGTTTTTCTTTTTTTTTTTTTGGGGGGGGTTGTGTTAAATTTTTTTTTTTGGTACAATAAAGCTGAAAAAGAAAATAAAGGGACAAGTTCACACCTTCAGTGAGCAGGTGCAATTGTTCTGGTGAAAGTTCAGCTCTGTGAGCTGGGCTTAGACCCCTCTTAAGTGGTGCATGAGTTCAGGTAAGTGGAGTTGCTCTACATGCAGAAAAGAATATTTGGAGAGGAAGAGCTTCTGGTTCAGAGAGTGAGGAGTTCTGGTCTGGAAAGTGAAGGTTTCTGTTCTGGAAAGCAAAGGATTCTGATCTGGAGAGTGAGGACTGGGTTCAGAGAGTGAGGGTTTGTGGTCTGGAGACCAAGAACTTCTGGTTTGCAGTCCTTGCTTTACCCCAATATAAACTCTGCCTTTTTCACTCTGTGATCTCCATCAACTAACTCCATCTTCATGTCTGCATATGGATTCCTGTTGCCCCATACAGGTCACCTCCTTATCTCCAGTGGTGAGTGGGCCTGCTGCTTTCATCCAGCACTGCAGGACCTAATTCATGTCAGATGAAAAACTTCTGAGATGGGAGGATGCAAAGCTGAGCTGAGAGCAATCCTGAGTGTGGTGCCTACATGAGATGTCACAGTTAAACCATGTGATGTCATTCCCATCAGTGTCATGATGGGAAATGGTGGAAGCAGTTCCAGGATGCCAAGGAAGGAGCTGGGCTGGAGCTATCAACACAGGTTTCCTTGGCTACATGAGGCATGAATTAGGGAGGGACTCTTTGGGAGGGATTGGTGAGAGAGGGGAGGTTGTGTGGTCTACCTGGACTTCAGCAGGGCCTTTGACACTGTCCCCCACAGCAAACTGCTAGCTAAGCTGTCAGCTCATGGCTTGGATGGCAACACTCTGTGCTGGGTGGAGGGCCGAGCCCAGAGAGTGGTGGTGAATGGTGCCACATCCAGCTGGAGGCTGGTCACTAGCGGTGTCCCCCAGGGATCAGTGCTGGGCCCCATCCTCTTTAATATCTTCATTGATGATCTGGACAAGGGCATCAAGTCAGTCACTAGCAAATTTGCAGATGACACCAAGCTGGGGGCAGATGTTGATGGG
>VWYK01052790.1:79376-90132 GCA_013399775.1 Semnornis frantzii
TCTTGGCCACAAGGGTACATTGCTGCCCCATGGATGTCGTCCCCCAGCACTCCCAGGTCCCTCTCCACAGGGGGGAGCAGATCACCTCCCAACACACTCTTCTACAGACAGAATCCAAAGGCTCTGCTGTGACACTGTGAGTTATTACAGGAAAAGGGAAAAGATGACTGCTGGAGCCCCAGTGCTGCTACTGCACAGAGCTGTGGCTGCTGCCTTTGTGTGCTGTATTCTGTTATTCTATGAATAGAGGCCAGGGTCAAGAGTGGGAGCTGGTTTGATGATGCTGCACCAACTGCTATCAGCAGGCAGAGTTTAGGTCAGGCTTTGTTTCTATATGCTCACTATAGTGGCGTGGGAGATAAATGCAGAGTTTGCCTTCTGTTGTGCAAGCCTTTGGGCAGGGTGTGGCAGATGTTAGGAGCAATTTCTTTCCAGAAAGAGTGGCCAGGCATTGGAACAGGCTGCCCAGGCAGGTGGTGGAGCCACTATCCCTGGAAGTGTGTAAGAAACATGTGGACATGGCACTTGAGGATATGGTTTGATGGTCATGGTGGTGTTGGGTTGGTGGTTGGACTCCATGATCTTAGAGGGGGTTTCCAAATGAAACACTCATATGATTTTCCCTTTGGCTCTGGGACTGTACCTCTGTGCCTGCCATCTACATGGTCCTGCTGAACTCACTAAGAATGCTTGGGTGTGATGGACATAAGGAATGTCCCACGTTGGGTCCTTGGGACTTCCACTCTTCTGCAATGCAAGGCTGCAACATAGACTCATAGAATCATAGAATGGTAAGGTTGGAAGGGACCTCAAGGATCATCCAGTTCCAACCCCCTGCCATAGGCAGGGACACCTCCCACTAGCACAGGTCACTCAAGGCCTCCTCCAACCTGGCCTTGAACACCTCCAGGGAGGGAGCAGCCACAACCTCCCTGGGCAACCTGTGCCAGTGTCTCACCACCCTCACTGCAAACAACTTCCTCCTAAAATCCAGTCTAAATCTCCCCTCTGCCACTTCAAACCCATTGCCCCTTGTCCTGTCATTCCCAGACCTTCTCAATAGTCCCTCCCCAGCCTTCCTGTAGCCCCCTTCAGATCCTGGAAGGCTACTCTAAGGTCTCCTGGAAGCCTTCTCTTCTGCAGGCTGCAGAGCCCCAACTCTCTCAGCCTGTCCTCATAGCAGAGCTGCTGCAGCCCTCTGAGCATCTTCATGGCCTCCTCTGGACCTGGTAACATGATGTTAGTCAGATGCCCCAAAGGCAATGTTTATTGAGATCTATTTCCTGTCCTCATGAACAGAGCCTCTAGAAAAAAGTAATGCATGGGCACACTCAGACTCTGTAAAAGCAGAAGAGAATCCAGTGCCCACTTCCTGATGTTGAGTGGATCTCAGCACAGAGTCTGGATGAAAAGCTCTGCTTGTTCTTCCTTGCCCTAAAGAATATGACTCAAAGGTACCCAGGGAGGGGTGCAGGGTTGGAAATGCAACTTTCACAGCTCTTCTTGTTTATAGGGATGTTTTAACCTTTCAGAGTTTCCAAAAGTTTATTGCACAACTGCTGGCTGGGCTGGCTGATGTCTTGTGCTAGGGCAGGTGATCTGAGCTGTGTTGCAGTAGAGGGCTCCAGGAGGGAGCAGAAACAGTGGTGTGGCACCAGAACCCTGAGCTGGAGAGCCTTAGGAACCACCCAGAAGCAATAGCTGGAAAAGGCCAGAGATCCTCATGCTTCAGTGCTCTGCAAAGCTGTAATGAGCAGGGGTAAGGACAACACTTCCCTTCTGAGCACACTGGGCCGTGGCTGCCTGTTTGCTCTCTCTTCTTAAGCAGCTGGCCCGAGTCACTCCTGAAGATGAGGGAGACCCAACTTGATTAAATTCCTCCCTCAAAGCCCAGCATGGGGATTCCTGCAGCTCCAAGGTAAGATGTCTTATCAAGTAGGAAGCTTCTACAACCGTCACTGCCTGGGGTCTCAGATCCAGCCCTGGCTGAAGCAGATAGAAAATGCTCAGGTTTAGTTGATAGCTCAGAGGTCTGCCAAGGCAACGTGGCTTTGTCCTCAGTGAGATACACATCACCAAGGCAGCAATTCAGTGATGCAATCATTGCACATTGACCTAGTTTGAGCTTTCAGACCCTTTCAGTAACTCCAACTGATCTCACACACCCCCCCAGAAAGGTACAAAACCCAAGAGTCTACCTGGAAAAATTCTTTTTCATGTGGTGTTCTTATCCCACTCACCAATGGAAGCATAAAGATGCCTTTCCAGAAAGCTTCCCCAGTTCCTGTTCAACCTAAAGGCCATATCTGAGATGTTGGGAGTATGAAGATGAAATTTGTTTGGCTGCAGAGGAGCTGCTGTATGGGATGAGAGCTGATTGACCTGAGGGGACACAGGGAGGTCAAGGGAAGGACTGAAGAGGAAGATGTGAAGAACACTGCTGAGTATCACACAGTAAAGCCTTTGTTTGGTGTTCCGTGTGCAGCACCAGAGATGTGGAGAAGACTTTTCTTCCTGGTACCAGGGGCAAATGACAGGGTAAGGACCTTCCTTAACCTGAGAGGAGGAAGATTAGATAAAACCATGTCCCTGCAGTGCACTCAACACTGCAAGGTACCCTGGAGGTGTGGGATTAACTGCTGCCTTTCCTAAAACACTTCTGTAGGTGTCCTCTTTCATAGTGGATAACCCAGCAGGAGCTTTGTCTATCAGGTCAAGCCAAAGAGGTGATCCCCTGCCCTTCCTCAGAGAGTCAGTGCAGACCAGAGAGCCAGCAGTGGGAGTCTCTAGCCAGGAACAGTTAAAAGGGACAGCACAGCTCCTCTTTGAAAGACTAAGAGAAAATGTGGGGCATAACCCCCTCCACTTATAAAGGGTTTCTATTTTCCCTTTCCTCTAATAGAAGATCAAAGAGGTGTTTGATGAAGTTAGAACCTTGGGCTAGCTCTTTTGATGCCATAACTTGACTTCACTCCAGCTCAGCGCAGGTGAGAATCTGACTTTATCTATTTAAATAAGCCTGGTGCAGCACAATGGGTTATAAACCTGTGGAACTTACTGATGTAAGCTCTTCATTACAGCCTAACCCATGCCAAGAAATGGTTAGACTCGAGGGGTGGGAATTAGAATAGAAAAGGTCACGGTTGTAGCAAAAATGAGTCTATCGAGTTAGATGAGTTCACCAGAAAATGAACAAAGGGCTGGTGTGCCTGGAAAAAAAATTGGTGAATCCCTCCAAATGCTTTGAAAGCATTGGAAGCAACCCCTTCTTCCAGCCACAGTCTGCTTCGTGGTGTTGGTTGGGCATGAAATACCCACGAGGTGAAATTCTTGATGTGCCCTGAGCATGAGTGGAGCAATCTCCTGATGAAAGCTCGTTACTCCCTTGTTATTATTTACTTGGGGCTGAGCTGGGGGTTGAAACCAACAGTCTTGACTTTCAGTTCACCTTCTGCAGACTCTTGGTATCTCCACCCCAAATGGTTGATCTCCACCACAGAGGATAAATGGTGCAGCTGAGTTTGCCTTCTGGGGTGGAACAGCAGGCACGGCTCACTGCAGCTGGAGAGCAGAAGAGAGTGTTTTCTGATGAATTAATAGTGTCAGGGGTCAGGGCTTGGCTGGCCACCAGAAGAGTGACAGAGGCTCTCTATGAACATCTCTGCCTTCTCCAAGGCAAAAGGAAGAAGGCAGAGAGAAGTAGAAAATAAAATAGAAACAGTTTAAACAAAAATAATAACAATAAAATGAAATAGAGACAGAGATACAAGTCAATTTGGAAATCAGCCTCTGATGGCATTTACATCATCACTGGCACCACTGGTGCTGGGGCAGGCACTTGGGAAGCCCCATACTGGACTCAGCAGCAAATGGGAACCAGATCCAGGAGCTGAGTTCTGGATCTGAACACAGGAATCAGGATTGGAGGCAGAAGGAGTCTTTGTGGGACACCAGCCAATGAAGGAGAGGTTTGACCCTGGTAATACCTCAACTTGATCCTGAAGATGCTGTCCATGGACTGCAATCCCTTGTTGGGCAGTTGAGCATCAATTGTCCTGTCTGCTCCTCCTCACAGCTGCCACCTCTGACCTGCTGCACCCCAAGGTGGGGCACAAGCTGTGGCAGTGCTCTTGGTGTGCAGAGGAACAAGTATCAGGCAGAGGCTTTCTGCAGCTCAGCCTTAGGCAGGAACTCTTCCTATCAGCTTCTCCCTGCTAGAAGCAGCCCCTGGCTGTGCAAAGCTGCCCTGAGCTGAGCAGAGCCCAAGCTGGAAAGTGACAGCACTGAGCAGAATCAGATCTGCTGCAGCCCAAAGCAGGACAAACATCTGCACATGATGAGCAGCCTGTCTCTGCCAGCAGCAGGCAGAAGTGATGCCCTTCTCCTTTTGGATTCAGGCTGTGCAGCAGATCCCTGGTCTCTGGGTGCCCTCCACCAATGCTGTGTGACAGCTTCATAGACAAGCAGCCTAGTCACTGGGTGGCACATGGCTCCCATCTCCCCGTGATGGTCCATGCAGGGAAGGAACCTAGAAACCAACCCTCATTTCCATGACACAGTGTCATCACCCTGCCTGGGGCCCTGCTCCTCTCCCACAATCATCAGCAGGCTGGATTCACTCATGCAGCAAATTAAACCTGGAGAAAGGTCTTTCCAGTTGTTCCAAATTAATTGGGTCACCCTGGCTGAATCCTGTGTGGCTCCATGGCTCCTGGCAGCAGCGGGGTGGTGGTGGCACCATGATGGCATCAGCTATGTCCTGGGGACGTTGCAATTCCCCAACTCAATCCCAGCACAACCCGCCTCATCACCTTGCAAGCCCTTGCAGCTGGTATGGGAGTGGCAAACATTTGGACAGTTGTTCCAAAGCATAAAAAAAAAAAAAATAAATTAGATCTTTATTTATTTATACTAACAGCAGAAGATGTAAGAAATCCCCTACCAAGCATGGCTACATCAGCACATTTCCATCATCTCCATCTCTAAGTTGTTTTGGGGCATTCAAACAGGCTCTGGGCTGGGAATGATATTTAAAGAAGCAGCATTTTTTACTGTTAAACCCCAAATCTTTAAAATCTTTGCCCACTAACAACCATTTCATCTTGTGTTTAGCAGTCCATGTATGTCTTGGGTGCTCGAGGCAGCGGATGTTGGTTGGAGCACTGCAGCCAGGGCCTGTTTGAATGGGAAGGAGCAGATCAAGCTCGCAGGAAAAAAAAATCAAAAGAATGAGCACATGCTTCTCCTGAGAGACATGATATGGCACAGGCTGAGTTTAGATCATAGAGTCATAGAATAATAGAATTGTTTTGGTTGGAAAAGACCTCTAGAATCATCGAGATCATCCAAGGGATGGCCCCTTGAGTGAGGCAGGGAGGAAACTGATCCTTGTGTCTCATTGCAGAAATGAATCAAGGAATGAAAGTTCCACCTAAACATGAGGAGGAGCTTCCTTCAGTTGAGGGTGGTGGAAGACTGGAACGGGGTGCCCAGAGAGGTGGTGGAGTGTCTGTCTCTGGAGTTGTTCAAGGTCTGCTTGGACACCATCCTATAGAGCCTTGTCTAGGTGAGCCTGCTCTGGTGATAGAGGCTGAACTAGGTGATCCCCAGAGGTCACTTCCAACTCCTATCATTCTGTGCTTCTGTGAATCATAGAATCACAGAATGGTAAGGTTGGAAGGGACCTCAAGGATCATCCAGTTCCAAGCCCCTGCCATAGGCAGGGACACCTCCCACTAGTACAGGTCACTCAAGGCCTCCTCCCACCTGGCCTTGAACACCTCCAGGGAGGGAGCAGCCACAACCTCCCTGGGCAACCTGTGCCAGTGTCTCACCACCCTCACTGCAAACAACTTCCTCCTAACATCCAGTTTCAATCTCCCCTCTGCCACTTCAAACCCATTGCCCCTTGTCCTGTCATTCCAAGACCTTGTCAATAGTCCCTTCCCAGCCTTCCTGTAGCCCCCTTCAGATATTGGAAAAGACCTCCATGATCTCTGAGTTTGGACTCAGCTAACCTAATACCGCCAAGTCCACCACTAAACCATGTCCCTCAGCAACACATCTACACATTAACACTTGAGCTCTTCTCAATGTGCCCAAAGCTGTTCCCTGTGCCCCCCAACCAGTTGTGGCTGTGCTTGCTGGAAAGAGCTCAGGGCTCACTGCTCCAAATAACTTCTCACTCAGCACCTACCTGCTCCCAGTCTCACCATTCCACCCACTTCAGACACGGGGTAATTTTCAGTGACTTCTCAATTCCCGCACAGACAGCATGTCTGTTGGGTTATTTATTCCACACCATCCACCAAGAGTTAAAGGAGAAGAAAACATTCAGCTTTTAGTGGTTTACAAAGCCTCATTACAGCCGAAATAAAGCAACCACTAAATCTTGTGTGGTTACAGAGGTCACTGCTGTTCTGGCACCGTGGCGCCGATTCCGAGGCAGGAATTTCATTTTCCTCTCAGGGAAAGCGTGCAGGGAGCTGAAGAGATGACGAGGGGCTGGCTGGCAGCAGGGAGCACAAGGGCTCTTTCATGCAGGGTGATGGCAGGAGGGCTCTGGCACGTGTGGCCCCCCTCCCCCCAGGGATTCGGTGACCAGCAGCACCAGTGCTCGTGTGCTGATCCTCTCTGGAGCCAAGGCAACGTGAGGTGGGAGAGAGCTTCTTAGAACCATGGAATCGCAGAATGTCAGGCTGGAAGGGACCCCAAGCACCATCTGCTCTAACCTTTCTAGGCAATAATGGAGTGGCCCAGCACCCTGCCAAGCTGAGTCTTCAAACTGTCCAATGTAGGGGAATCCACTGCTTCCCCTGGGAGATGCTTCCAGGGTCTGACTGTTCTCATGGGCAAACGTTTTCTTCTGGAGTCCCATGGGAATCTCCCCAGCAGTAACTTGTACCCATTACCCTTCATCTTTTCCATAGGACTCCTTGTAAAAACGGAGTCTCCCTCCTCCTGCTGGCCACCCTTTACATCCTGGAGTTTCTCCAGTGCACCATGTTTTGGCCTCACTGCTTTGGATGGCAAGTTCTGAGAGGCTTGCAAGTGGCTTTGAAACCTTCCTGGTTCTCCTGTGGAATAAGCAGGTATTACCTGGCTGGGAGCAGGGATGGAGGAGAGCAAGGAAAAGATGGAGCCCCCTAAAGGTGTTTTCCAAATTGCCAGATACTGGAGGCGTGTTTGGATACACCAGGACTGGGTGAGCATCTCCAGCCACCACACCCCCTAATCCTGGCATTTCAACCCTGAGTGAAGAGGTCTGCTCAGAGTTTTCGGGTGGCTGAGCTGATCTGCTCTAAATCCACACCTTTAATTAACTGGAATTAATTGTCCTGAGTGTCACTGCCTGCAGACAGAGCCTTGGTTGACTGAAAACAGAAAATTCCAGACCTGGCTTCTTTCCCTTCCCTCCTGCTTGATGTACCACCAGCACAGCAAATGCAATAAAGCTGATTTATTAAATAAGTGGGCTATAACAAATTAAATTAAACACGTTTAACACAAACAGATGATGCACCTCATTTAAATGTGAACTTCTTAATTAAACCTGGGCAATTGTGTTTTGCCCTTTTATTGGCTCCTTAGCGAAGCAGGATCGTAAAGTTACTTAGCACATGCACTCAATTACTACTCAAGTGTTGTCCCACTTGCCTCCTTCTCCTCCAGCTGGGCTCTGCAAGGTCTGTTCCCAGTGCAAGCAGCACGTGTTGGTGAGGCAATGGCCAGCCTGGTGCCAGGGGAGCTGGGCTGCTGCAGCGGAGCAAGGCACAGGCTGGATTTACAGAGGCTGCCGAGCAGTTGGGTGGCAGAGGTCAGAGGATTTATAGCTGCTTGCAGAGCTCGAGAGCACTGGGTTGGGATGTTCTGCAGCAGTGCTATGTGATGCTCCCAAGAGAGGGAATTCAGCCCTTATCAGGATAGCAGCAACAGGAGCTGCATGGACACACAAGCTGCTGGGCTTTGAGAGCAGCTCACACACCTTAATCAGGTTTTGACGAGCCTCAAAGCTCATTTAGAGTGGGGTTAGGGGTTTTGTGCCAACTCAGGATTTCCCTGAGTTACTCCAGTTTGTGCAGGGAGCTGGGAACACTGGTGCTCTGTGCTGTGGAGGTAGAAACAAAGCTCTGGAGGGGAGCTGGTGGCCAGCTTGGCAGTGGGGGGAAATGTTGGACTGTGGCTTTATGCTGAAAATAACCTGATGTGAGCAGCTCTTGGACATGATTTCTGAACTCTTGCTGATTTCTGTGCAAGATCTACCAGCCTAAATAAGAAGACTGAGTAATGAGTTAACCTACAGCTCCCTGAAAGGAGGTTGGACCTAGGTGGGGGCAGGTCTCTTCTGCCAGGTAACAAGGAAGATGACAAAAGAAAATGGCCTGAAATTGTGGCACGAGGGGTTTAGGTTGGACATGAGGATCAATTTCTTCCCCTGAAAGGATTCTTAAGGCCTGCAAGATGCTGGCCAGAGCAGTGGTAGGGTCCTCATCCCTGGAGGGGTTTCAAAGCTGTGTAGATGTGGTGCTGAGGACGTGGTTCAGTGGTGACCTGGCAGTGCTGGGGTAACAGCTGGACTTGATGATCTTAAAGGTCTTTCCCAGCTGAAACGATCCCATGATTCTATTGCAGGGAAGGGCAGCCCAGCCCTGCTGCACGAGAGCTGAAACTTCCCCACGCAAGAGCTGCTGCATTCTCTCTCCCCTCAAACCCATGTTCCTGCACTTGCTTCCTGAATTCTAAATCAGTCCTGAGAAAGCAGATGAAAGGAGGAGGTCGTTAGAAGAGAACTTTGCGTGAGGAGCTGTGCTATTCCTTCATGCTGCTGATAGACTGTTGACACAGCCTTTGAGTTACAGCCATGGAAGCTGCAGCAAGTCCTGTGCAATCCATGTCAGCATCCCGCTGGAGAGAGAAACAAGGCCCAAGCTCTGGGGATGCGGGGCAGCAGAAGGTGACAATGCTGGTCACAGACTGAGCAATGTCCACCCTTGAGACACCATGTTTTGAAAACAAGCCTCCAGCTCTAATTACCAATCTGATTTTTCATTATCCTGAAGACATAACGCTCTGTTCTCAGTGCTGTTTGCACTGGCAGAGCTCCACGTAACGCAAGGTTCAGGAGAGGAATACAATTTCTTGCCCTTCCGCATCTCATTTGTTTGGGCATCATTTCTGACTAATCCTCAGTTAATTACTTTAAGATGATGGCTTCCACGAATCAAAGAGCACCTTTGTGAGCACTTACATAGATCGCTGTTTGAGGGCACAACTCAGTTAGCAGATGAAATCCAACGAACAGCGTTGGCCTTTGCTTCCCTTGGGAGCTGCTTTACCACCAGGCAAGCCGCTGGCTCCCGTGGTGTGGTGGGGGCAGTCAGTCAGGATCTTTCTCTTCTTTGTGGCTTGTTGGTTGTGGTGGTGTTGTCTTTTTTCTTTTTTTTTTTCCCCCTTTTTTCCCCCCCCTCACAAATAGCTTCCAAAAACTTTGATGGGGATTAAAAGAACTTTGGAAATGTTGACATTCTCCATTAGGAAGGAACATAATTGTTCTTGGCCAGTCTTGCACTAAATATGTCAGCACTGCAACCTGAACTTGTGCTCTTTAAGCTAAAGTGGTAATGCTACTACAAGACTGCAATAGAGTCATAGAATCATAGAATGGTAAGGTTGGAAGGGACCTCAAGGATCAGCCAGTTCCAAGCCCCTGCCATAGGCAGGGACACCTCCCACTAGCACCGGTCACTCAAGGGCTCATNCCCCTGCCATAGGCAGGGACACCTCCCACTAGCACAGGTCACTCAAGGCCTCCTCCAACCTGGCCTTGAACACCTCCAGGGAGGGAGCAGCCTCAACCTCCCTGGGCAACCTGTGCCAATGTCTCACCACCCTCACTGTAAACAGCTTCTGAGGAGCAGCTGAGGGAAGTGGCTTTGTTCAGCCTGGAGAAAAGGAGGCTGAGGGGAGACCTTCTGGCTCCCTACAACTCCCTGAAAGGAGGCTGGAGCCAGGTGTGGGGTCTGTCTCTTCTCCCATGGAACAAACCGTAGAATGAGAGGAAATGGCTTCAAGTTGCCTTGGGAGAGGTTTGGGTATACATGAGGAAAAATTCCTTCCCCAAAAAGGATTGCCTAGGCCTGGCCCAGCCTGCCCAGGGCACTGCTGGTACCCCCATCCTTGGAGAAGTTTCAAAGGCATGTTGATGTTGTGCTAAGGGAAATGGTTTAGTGGTGACATGATAGTGCTGGATTGATGGCTGGACTCAATGATCTTGGAGGTTTTGACCAACTTTAATGATTCTATGATCCTACTTTATGCTCTTATTTTCTATAGGACTCGGGCACTTAGGAGAGGTACAACAATCTGGCAGTGATGTTCCTAGTGTTTTTTTACTACTGCTTTATGGTCAATAAACCCTAAACCAACTGCAAGGTCAGCCTCTTCTCCCTAGCAACAAGTGATAAGATGAGATAGTCTCAAGTTGCACTGCAAGAGATTTATGTTGGCTATTAGAAGCATCTTCTTCACTGCAAGGATTTTCAAACACTGGAATAGGTTCCTCAGGGAGGTGGTTGTATCCCCACCCCTAGAGGTATTCAAAAGATGCAGAGATGTGGTGCTGAGGGCCATGCTTTAGCACCAGGCTTGGTAGATTCGGAGAATGGTTGCAGTTGAGGATCTTAAAGATCTTTTCCAACCAAAACAATTTTATGATTCTGTTCTATTCTTTTCTATCCTATTGTATTCTATCCTGTTC
>VWYK01052794.1:0-10466 GCA_013399775.1 Semnornis frantzii
TTAACCTCAAACCAGCACACTTAGAAATTTGCTTTGTAGAGGACACAGCTTCTACATCAGATTTCCTCTAACCACCAGGAAACCTACAGTGTCCTTCACTGTTTGTGATCTGCATGTTAAGTTTTTCAGTGACCGTCCTGCCGAACTGATTTGAGATGAGGAGGTGACAATATATGAGTTGCTAGTCCTTCATGTTTCATCAGGAAACAGTTGGAGGGAGGAAATGGAGTGCAGTCATTAATGGAATTGAAACTGAGATGGAGGGAGCTTGCAAGCAGCTTTTCTGTATGAGTACCAGTTTTCTTTAAAGTACCCATGAAGATTACAGAGATTGGCAATTGTCCCGTTGGCTCTGGACCAGTGAGACTAGTATATAATAAATTTCTAGTAAAAACATTTCTCTAGAAGGTGCATGAGACAATAAGGAATAGAAGTATGTGTTGGATGCTGAAGGCCCACTGGCACCTAGAAGGCCTTCTTAGTGTTGAACAGGCAGCAAACAGTGAGGTAGCACAGGTACCTAAGCTTGTTTCAACATTTAAGTATTCCTTTCACACAGAGACTGGCTTGCTAATGGGGAACCAGAACCAAAAAGATCAAACATTTTTTCAGTTGTTGAGCTTGGACATTTCTGCTTATCTCTGACAAAATCACTGCTTAGCTTCTTTGCTTTTAGATTCTGCTCAGAACTCCAAGTACATTCTGGGCAGAGTACTGTGAAAGGTTAGATAGGTCCTTTTGATTCCCAGTCTGACTAACTCAAGCTACTGAGCAGCATTAAATCAGCCTCTCCCAGAGCTATGCTCTGATCCTGGGAATGAATGAATCCAACTGAAATTAATGGTCCTTACCAATGTGGGACTGGCTGAAAGACTGCATGTTCACATAATGATCTTCTTCTTAGAGATAACAATTGCACCAGTTTCTCACAGAGGTAAAGGGAGTGGGAGATACCTAACATACGTGAATGCTTTGCAAGTAGCATATATTTTATGTATTTGTGTTAGGGTGATGAATGCATTGTTTTGTGTGTGCTAGCTGGATTTTATTTCAGACATGTGGTGTATGGTATCTCACATATTACATGATTGCATATAAAAATGCTGTACACTAACAACTAGGATCACAAACTGTGTGTATATACTGATCATCTATGAATTACATTAGTTAGATCTAGAATCAGAATCATGTGTGTTGAGCATGTATATAACTGGAAGTCAGATGTATTTTTTTTGTAGTTTCACAGGTTTGCTTGTCCCCTAGGAACTGCAACTTTATGCAAAATATAATTGCTCTGTGATTTTTTTTTTGTCAACCCTTTTAATGAGGCTACTATAAAGAATACATTACTAACTCAGTGTTCCTCCCTGCACCCACAATCTGAGAGAACTGAAAATGGTGTTGATGATAATGTGAATAGACACATTGGTCCCTGATTATTTCATCATCATTACTTTAATAACATATAGAACCATCGTGCCGGATAGCTGATACAATTTTGAGTGTGGCTTAAAGAGCAGGAAAACACCATTCTTTTTTTTCTCCGATATGAAGAGCTACTGCTCTCATAGGACTACTGGTCGAAGTAGCGTGCAATGTAGGTGTAATCTTTACCCTGCCCTGTCTTCTCTGCTGCTGTTCACAAGCCAGGGTGGCAGGTTCCTCAGCTGCCCTTGCAACACGTCCGCTGCCTGCCCTCACAGGTAAACAGTAACAGCACAGTGCTCCTTACAGGGTGGTTGCAGTTCCCAGTGCCATCTAGTGGTCTTCGTCCTGAAAATAACGGGAGAAAGGGGGAGAAAGGAATTTAATTTTTCTATATAATTTCCTACTAACTTGGTGAATTCTTCCTATGTGAAATGGTTAAGAAACCGTAATAGGTGTTGGTCTAAGCTCAGAAGCAGAGTCAAAAAGCCTCCCTTTTCATACCCATGCACACTGCACACTGCTGTTGCGTAGGCCCTGAGGTAGTACTGGGATTAGGCAAAGGCCAAAGGAATGGGAAATTGGAGGGATCAGAAGCATCTCAGAGTGCCTCAGGGAGTGTTTACTTTCAGCACAGTGCAATGGTGTCTCCATGCACTCTTTTTATCCTTGTCTTATTCTTTGTTAGAACCTAAAAGGTAAGCTAGCTGGGGGGAAAAAAATGGTCTGGGCGTCACCTATTTTCCTTTACTGGAAAATTGTAATGCACTTATTTTACCTGATGAAGCAAACAGCAAGAAAAACACTACTCTTTTCCTCCTGCTCTTAACCCTCCCTCCCACTCATTCTGCCAAGTCCTCTTCTAAAAGCTCCCTTTTATAGCTCACAGGCATATGTTTCAATTTTCACTTGCTGAGTGTGATATTTGGTAACATACGGATGAATCATATTAATAACTTACTGAATCAAAACATAAACTGCACTCAGTAATTGCTAGATCTGCTATAGCCTTTATTCTTGTGGTAGCACCTGTCCACTCTTCATCACACTGTGCTGTTTACTGCACCTGGGCTTTTCTCAAATGCATTAGATCTAGAAACCTCATCAGATCTGGCTCCAGCAGGAATATCTCTCTACTCTGATTTCCTGAAGCGAATTTCCATTTTAGGCCAAGAAAGGGCTATGAAAATCCTTTAACACAAACCATCTGATGAGTCTCTTTTTAGAGCAACGAGCAAAGAAAACTGTGGGATCCATTTAAGTAATATTTTTACTTCCAAAATAAAATATTGGCAAAATATAATCAAAATGTTAAAAAAACAAACACTGAAACTGTGTCAACATAGCCACATCTGCTATAACCAATATGGGACTATTACTCTGCTGTAAATTGCTATCGCTTTCCAAGAGATAGAACATGATGAAACTGGTCTTCATATGAGACTGGAGTCATCTTATATGACCAAGTCAGTAGTCCTAGCCTACAGTAATTCTATAATTTTGCCTTCATAAAGTCCTCTTGATAGAATATAGTCACTCTCAGATCTTACTCACAATGAAATTTCATCCTCTTCTAAATCTCCCCTCACTCTTTTATGGCCTAGATGGCACAGAACTACTTCTCCAGTAAAAATTCAGTGATAAATTCCTCCATGTGTGATAAGAACAAAGAATTCCCTCAGAAACACTTGACTTCTATTGGATTAGGTACTCCTTCGCTGTCCAGGAAAGCAACCTTTAGTCCATGTCTCCATTCTGGTTAGTCTCTTCCTAGCTGACCAGATTGTTCTTAAGAGCAGCTGGACAGGAAGCCCTACAGGACTCTTCCCTGCCGATGCTGAGAAAAAGGCAGGAGCCAAGTGTTTGGTGCATTAATACTTCCAGCTGTAATGTACATGATTTCTCACCAACAAGTAAATATTAAATTATTGTTCTAGAACAGACAAGGTATGTAAGAGAATACATGAGCCATTTGAGAACCTAGAAGGGCAATCAGCCCCTGTGGAAATAGAATCCTAACCCTGAGTCAGTTTGGAGTCTGTTTCACAGGTGACAAATCAGGAGAAAGAATAGACAGATCCAACGAAGTGTATTTTAGATGAGGGAAGCTGTTCTGAGAAGAACAAGATGGCAGTTCTTCTGGGTATCTAAAGGCAATATGGGTTATTGCTGTTCTGATTTTAGCAGGATGGAGTTGCTATGTCCTTTTACTTGATGATGATTTATTCACAAAGTAAGCTATGGTACACATCATTCTGCTGATGAGAGGCAGAGCCAAGATGGTTCCATACAGGTTATGTAACTTTGCTCAATGGTTATTTACAAACTGTGCCTAACCAAACATGTGACAGTCCGTTCTGACCGGGATTAATATTTACTTTGCTTCTGTTTCCATTTTTCAGTGTTTTCTTTGAGGAGGCTTGGGGGTTTTTTTCCCTTTTGGTTGATCTAAAGATTTGTCAAACTGTAGGAGGTGGTCATTTTAGTATCTTGTTGAGGCATCTCTGGTAATGTATTTTAAGGCAAATTCTTACTGTAGTAGATTCTACTAGATTGAAGTTTCTATTGGATTTCTTTGCATTATGTACTACTAGAACCAGTTCTTGTTTTTATAGCAAGTGTATAGCAAGTGTAGCACTGCATGAGGTTGTTGTGGCCAAAGTGCAGAACCTGGCGCTTGGACTTGGTCAAACTCATGGCGTTGGACTGTGCCCATCTATCCAGCCTGTCCAGGTCCCTCTGCAGAGCCCTCCTGCCCTGTAACAGACTGACACATGCTCCCACCTGGTGTCATCTGCAAGCTTACTGATGGTGGACTCAATCCCCTCATCCAGATCATCAGTGAAGATATTAAACAGGACTGGGCCCAGCACTGATCCCTGGGGCACACCACTAGTGTCTGGCTGCCAACTGGATGTGGCAACATTCACCACCACTCTCTGAGCCCAGCCATCTAGCCAATTCTTAATCCAGCACAGAGTACCCCTGTCCAAGCCACAGGCTGCCAGCTTGGCGAGGAGTTTGATATGGCAGATGGTGTCAAAGGCTTTGCTGAAGTCCAGGTAGACTACATCCACAGCCTTCCCCACGTCCACCAGGCAGGTCACCTGGTCACCCCTTTCTACAGGTGCCTCCGCTTTGGGAAGGGCCCTGTGCGCTTGGAAGGCAAGATTGTTCATCGCCGGAGCTGGTGCTGGTGCCGGAGCCTCTCCAGAGCAAGGTCTATATATGTAGTATTTCATCAGATAGTATAAATTTACCGACAGGTATATGTCTCATGGAAACTGGGTTTCAGGAAATGTGGACCAGCTGGATGATATGGTGCATAGCATCTGACTTACTTGTGCTACTGGAAACATTCTAGTGGTCTGATATCCTTTCTTCAAGGAGCCTCACAGCCAGAAATCATGATCTTGTCTTCATACTGGGTACTCTGCGAGCCCCAGATCAATGAGGGCTCTGAGGACTTAGGCTGTTCTTACTACAGCATGGGCAAAGAGCTAAAGACTTCCTTATGTCCAAGTATTTAAGGTGCTCCTAGTTCAACGCAGCATAGAGAACATATCTTCTTTTTCCTCACATTAAAAAAAATAAATTCAGAATGAATTTTTTTCCACATTAAAAAGTTACTTTTAAGAATGTTTGTGTCCAGATGAGTCTTTGAAATGTCAAACTTTCATACTCTGAAATTAAGACTTGGGAGACTTTAAAGCTCTAATGGGTATGGTTCTTGAGAAATAACACATTCTCAGCACTGAGACATGATAATATCTGCTTTTTACAGTGTTGTCTTGTATGAAACCTCCCACTCCTTGATGGTTATTTGTAAAGGCCCACACTAAATAACAGCCCTCTTTCAGCTTCCATGAAACAAGGTGATTTTTTACAGCTGAGAAAGTGAGGCCCAAGAGGAATCCCGTTTGCAGTGTCATGGCTTCAGAAAGCTTACTCTTCCACCCACACTCCAAAAAAGAGTCTCCTCCCACTCTCTGAGGAATAACACTCATATAAATTGTAAACAAAATGCTCGGGCTTGTACTCTTTTCCTTCTTCTTCCATAACTGATCTCTGGAGCCTTTTAGTGGCTCCATAATCCCATTACTTCAGTCCTGGGCACAAGGAAAACTTTTCACTGTTCTAAGGCAGAAGAGATATGAGGAAGTTCCAACCACAGTCTTCCTGTTAGAATGAGGGAACTCTGCCTTTGGCCAAGATATTTTTACCTTCTTTCCACTTCTGGATTATGTTTTTCTGGGAAATTTGCCTTTGAGTACAACTGGCAGCGTTTTTTGTCTTTTGGTTCTTTTCCAAGGGCTGAGTCTCTGCATACAGCTGTGCCCTCAGACCTTAGAGGCTAACTGAGCCTGTACTGAGCTAATATCTTGTGCCCTACTGCATCCAGCTCTGTGGCATTGATATGCAGTCAGGTTAAGAAAGGTGAGAGTATAGTTCTGTAACACAGGCAGAGAATTTAAATACAGAGTTCTTTTGTCTTTTATTGTATCCATAAAAATGTTCAAGTGAAGGTACAAGAAAAAAGAAGAGTGGCTTTATTAAAAGAGAAAAAAGAAGTTTGTAAAGTTGTTCCAAAATCCCTCTGAGATTCATCAGATGACCTGAAGACAGAGAATTAAAATAAATGTGAAAATAGCTGAAGTAGATCTACGTACAAGATACAGAGAGAAAAGTACTTCCAAGCATTAGAAGAGTGAAATGTCCATTTTCGTTGCTGGGAAATGTGCTGTAGCTTGGTGTTCAGATAGCACCTGATCTGGACCAGCTGTTGGGTGTGGCAGCATCTTGAAACAGGGACATGAGCAAAGGGTAATACCTGAGCTGAGCTCTATGAAGACTTTATGACAGTAAGACACTTTTGAGTCACTTCATCATCCACTGGGTACTTCAGACAGTGAGGAGTCAGGACTCTCTTCATCCTCACCCACACAGAGTTTATCCATGGGGTGATAGAACTGTTGGAAGAACTGGTTTTCTTTTTCTATATGCTTTGATTTCCATTCTGGATGTGGCAGAACTCTAGGACTCTGGGCATTGGTGCTCAGGTGTCAAACACACTCTGAATTGCAATAGAAGCATATGCAACTGCTCCTGCTAATGTGGAGCTGTTGGTGACTTCTAGCAGAACTCATGTCTGAGGTTTCCCCTCAGTGTATGTGCTAATAGCATCTTCCTTTACCTTGCTGTTTGTTTTCCTGTATCTTGTAGGATTTTTTTCTGTTCAATTGCTGTTGCTATACCAGGCTTAATGAACATTGGCTATTGGGTGTCCAAATTATTAGGGAGAGAAAATGGTGGCAGTTACGGACAGGCATGCAAACATTTGCATATTATGGATCACACTAGTCTTGTTTTCTTGTGTGTTCTTTTTCCTATTTCTAAACCCAAACTGTTTACTGGATTTGGCATAAATTTCTGGAGAGTTGGCCAGAAACTTCAATTTGTCAATCAACTACGAAAAGATTTTTTTCCTCCAATTCCCTCCAGTAGCCATGGTTACTCCTCAGTATAATCTTGTAAACAGTTGGGTGAAGATCAGGTCTTTTTTATTCTACCAGTCAGGCATACATCTTGTGTTATAGTGTAATTCAAAGAGCCTTTCGTATCTCAGAATGGAGGCAAGAGTATGAAGACAGCAGCTATCCTAGGGGAAAAGTAATTGTCAACTTCTGTGCCTCCTGTAATTTAAAAATATGCATTATTTTACTTAATCCAAAGAGGCATACAGTTGGGCAGGATGGCAAGGAAGTAGGACAAGATCACAAATGTAGAGTTAAAACAAGATCTTTTTTCTTTTTTATGCTAACTTGGTGACATTAAATAGAATAAATGTGGATTCGATAAAAGGAAACGCTACTTTTATTTAGTGTCTGGTAAGTCTGTTTAATTCATTGTCAAGGAAAGTGACCAAGAATAATACTGTATTAGGCTGAATAATTTTACAAGCAAGAACACTTCTAAGTCCTTAAGCTATCTGAAATCTCACACTTCAAAATGTACATTAATAGCAAACCATTCTTCACTACCCTTTTCTTCCGTTACATAAATGGCTAGAGTTTGGCTTCAAGGTGCTTTTTGCAGTAAAGAACTAAGTAAAGACAGGATTTCAGGATGAATTGCTGAAAGCAGCTTGGTAGTTCCATAGTTCCTGTATATTGCATGCACAAGAATTTTGTTAGACTGTGAATTCTGTCCTACATGCAGTAGTAACAGGAAGATAAGATGTTTTTTAAAATTCAGACACTAACGTTGTTAGTTTCAGCTTCAGTGTTGTATTGAGGGGATCAGTCCTACTAAACTTCTCACCTGTAAAATAGACATAGTCTGCTTTTGGACTACAATGGCAATTTCATCTTGCCCCGAGACTTCCACTGCTCTGAAACATGATTTGTAGCCTTATGTGACATGAAATACAAAGGGAAGTCTTTTGTAGTGCCTCTCACACAACCACTTCCAGATGAGATCAGGAAATTTGCTTTACCAGGTTTATCATTTTTATCATTTTCTAAAAGAAAGTTCATCTTAGGAATTCCACTTCAGTCAATCTTAAATCACTTCTTATGTAGTCTTAGACTACAGACTTCTAAATTCTTCATGCCTTTCTAAATAGTCTTTTGAATGCATGGTGTTTGGTTTAGCTATTGTAAATCTTCACTGGAGTTCTTATGTCCAACCATGAAGGAATATGATTGTATTTCCTGTGCTAGATAACTTGAAAAATTGCATTCTAATTCTAATAGTGTATTTTGCATTATTAATTTGAATCTTCTTTTTTTGGAGGAGGCAGTTACTATGGGGAGAACAGCATATTACTGTAATCTGGCAAATGAAGACAAGGGAGATGCATGCCAAGGAAACTTAATCCTCTGACAGTTGAAAAGCTCAACAACTCTTCTAGGCTCGTTGTAGTGACATGCTATTGTGACTTTCGTAGAAGGGTTCCTGTGCCTTCATACGTCTCTGAACTTTCTTTTCTGTTCTGTGTGCTTGAGAAAGAAGTAAATTGGCTGTTGTTTAGTGCAGCCTACTGATTACATCATTCGAAATTGTTCCGTTGCTAAAAGATTTGCTACTGTCGTGCAATAATGTTACATCAGATATGAGCAGAAATGGCTGCATTCCATTGCAGTCATGTAAGATGTAAAATTACCTGTGATTTTCAATAAGAAATGCCAACTTCTGGAGGTTGACAGGATTTTATTTGACATTAAATTAGCGTATTTTTTATATTTTTTTGTACTTGTGTTTGTAGGACTTTTCAAGTCGCAGTAGCAGGTTTTGATTAGACTTCTAAAAGTACATAAAGTGCTTTGTTGCAATCAATTTTTCTCTGTTATGAACATGCAGAGGGTTTGGGGGGGGGAAAACTTTCACAGTTGTCTTTCAACAGAGACGGAAAGTAGTCACTGCAACAAACATTGGAGTATTTGATAAGAAATGTTTGTCCCCGATCATTCTAAGAGGTGAATTAGTTTGTAGCCTTGGAGTTAATGGAGAAAAAGGGTAAATTTGGAACGAATTGGACTTGTAAGTAGCTCAGCTGTGTTGGTTTACCTGAGCTGGGTGAGGCATCATGCTGAGGAATCTAATTATCTGTAAGGTATGCCAAGAATTCCATAGATGGAGGGCAGAACTTCACTTTGTTACAGTTTCATGGGAAATTCAGTGAGCATTACCTTATCCAGGAATAATTTAAATTTCAGGTCCAGAAGGATTTCTGCTGTTTGTACAAAGGCAATATAAAATCAACTTAAAAAAAACCCTCACCCTGCTTTAGCAATATAGAGAACTTTTCTTTGCCATTTATCACTTCTCTTATCTGATGATTTGGACTCCAGTGCTAGGGACACCCATAAAACCTGATGGTCTGCTGATATAATTCTATCTGATTCCATCTTTTTCCCATTCTGCTTGGCAAGAAACACTTGACCTGCCAAGAAGTGCCCATGTGTGAGCTGACACTCTGCAGCAGCACTTCTGGGAGTAGCTACCATTTTGGTTCCAAAATATAGGTGTAGTAAGTAAAATTCTTTGTTACTCTCTCAAAGAGATGACAGTGTTTTAAATAATAAAATGACAATGCAAAGACTAGAGGGAAGAGCTGTCAAAGCCTAATTGAAAGTTCGTTATGCTGCTTATACTATTATCATAAAACTCTTTATCATGTGTCTGTAAATGTGCAAATTAAAAACCCAGAGGTAATTTTGTATTTTATCTGCATGTAAAAAGATTGTGCAATTATCATCTCTTTCATAGTTAAATAACTTTAACCTGTATAGTGACCTTCGAATATGCAAATAACAGAGCTTTGTTGGCTGGAATACATTTTGTTAATTGTAAAATGATAAGTGCAGAAAATCTGAAGAAAACAGGAATTCATTTTGAAGTAATCATAGTGGAAGGTTTATGTGATAAGGAAAAAGGAAACGTTTTATATTTATGTGCATGCTCAGAAGAATGATTGTCTACTGCTGTTCAAATCTGTGACTCTGCAGCTGTAATCAAAACCAGCAGGAGAATTTCTAACTTACATCACCAGCAGCAAACTTGGTGAATACATAATGCATGCCCAGAGACTTAAAGAATTTCAATAGGCTCTTAGGTAACAGGATTTTTGTTTTGGTTTGGTTTCTTGGGTTTTTGTTTGGTTGGTTGGGATTTTTTTTTTTTTTCGTTTGTTTGGGGTTTTGGTTTTGTTTTGGTCTCGGTTTGTAAGACATCTTTGAAAAAAACCTAACACTGTGACCATGAAAATGAGTAATAATTAAACATTTTTCTGCAGGTCAGAATGATCATTTTTACATAAAGAGGAGACAATGTAGTGAACACAAGGAGGGAATTGCTCTTAGTCATAGTATGAGTTGATTCTGAACAAATCTGTTGTGCTGGTTTGAGCTAATTGGAATACTTTTAATAGAGAAAAATTATACTGTAGGCTGTGAAGGAAAACAGTGGCGATGTCTACTTCACTCAGAGGCTTGCTGCGATGTTTAAGGATAAGGAAACCATAACAAAGAAGATAAGAG
>VWYK01052794.1:27612-39692 GCA_013399775.1 Semnornis frantzii
AAAAAAAAAAGTACATCTGTAAGAGAGGGTTAACCTCTTGATGGATGTTCACAGCTCATCTCAGTGCTGTGAGGGGGAGATGAGCTTGCTTTCTCTGGGAAAGATCACAATGTTGAAAGTTGACACTAGGCTATGCATTTCCCTTATCTTTGAAGAGCGTGTCATTCTATCATGAAGAAAGTACAAGAGATAGCAAAAGAGGCAACGTAGATAATGAATCACTAAAGTAAACTCTAGTTGTGTCCTTGCCAGTCTAAACCAATTCATTAATCTGAAGAAAATAAGTATCTTGCACTATTAATCTTAAGAAAATAAGTATCTTGCACTATGCAAATTATTTCTGTTGGCAAATAGTCCTTACCGAACTTCTGGAATGTCCAAGGTTTCACTAGCAAATTCAAGTATATCTGCAGCCGTTCCCACAAACATGAGAAGCAGCTGAGACAACTGATCCCGGGTGATTTCAACTCCAATGGGGAGAAGCCATCTCCCAACTACTAGTAGCAGTAGAAATGTTTGGTGAAGGGCCAGTGTCCAAACAGTCTCACAGATTGTGGAAAGCTGATTCACAAAGACTTTAGCCTGTTTAAAAGTCAACAACAGTAACATACCTTAACTTGAGGAGACTGACATTACAGCTTACCTTCACACACTGTATTAATTCTCAAGCTTGCTTTTATTCACCTTCACATTATATGAGAGCAAATCATTTCTGTGTGGCAGGCATAGTTTGGAAAAGGCACATTAATAGAAACTTTGGGTAATGCGTGGCAAAGCTGTTGTATACTACTCCAATTTGTGTTATCATTTTTCATCTGAGTGTAATCCTTCATGGAGCCATCACCCAGACACTTTGTCAGTTCTACTATTAAGATTTGGAAGAGAATGGTAGTGGGGTTTCATCTTCACACAAACATTTGTCCTACCAACACCAATTGGTATGCAGCACACCGTAGGCCATTTCCACAATACATTTTTCTGAAACTATTCTCTTTTTTTCAAATTTAAAAACTTGTTTTAGTTTTACTTAGTCTGTGAGGATCTTGCCCAAATAGACATAACGATCTCTTCTAATTGCTTTAATATCATAACAGCTCTACTAAGATTAGGAAAAGGTGTCCCACCGTCTGAATGATTCCCTCACTTCCATGAGTGCCATCTCTGGATTGATTGAAGTCTTGGTTGCTGACATTCACCTGAACTGCTTCGGGCTCATTACCACAGTACTGTTGTGAACAAAAACATCACACATGCATAAATATCCCACACACACTCTGTGGCTGAGAGAGTCCCATTTGGCTGAACTGCAGAAGGTTCATTTATTTACAAAGGTACGCGCTCACTGTGAATGCAATTCATCTTGATCACAAGGAAGAAACAACCTCTTAGAACAGGAGTGTTGGTAGGTCCCTGAGAAAGTGTATGATCGTACTATAAAAGATGTAAATGCAAAGGCTAAAGGAACACGTGACATCTTTGTGCTGTTAAGACAACATTCTTTGAATGTGATCTCCTTGCAGCACTTTAAACAGGCTACTGGGTTTCCTACCCAGTCTTTCTCTGGCTAAAACAATAAAATAGGGTAAAAAACTGTCATGGTCAATCTCTGTACTCAAACTTGCTTTCAAAATACCTGCTTCTTATCTCGACAATCCTGAAAAAGCTCTCTAAAATGTCATTGTTTCATTTTTCTCTATGACTTCCCTCAAGGCATAAATGAACAAATTTCAGGTGGGACATTTTGGTTGCATTCTCTGCTGTGTCACTCCCGTTAACTCCCAACTGTGCCTTACTCTGCAAGAAAATTCATAATGTGAGAGGTGAGATTGAGCAATAATTACGATAAATGGTCCTGTCGTTGCCTGCCCCTGCAGTAGAAAAAAATCCTGATTTTTTTACTTTCTCCAAATACTTGGTTCTCTTGGTACTCTGATGTTGGCTGAAACACACTGGCTCTTCAACTGCAGTAAACCAGTGGTGGAACCATGTCCTGTCTGAGGTCTGCAGCACTGCACTTTTCTTATGCCCACCTTCACAACCAAGGTGGCTCCTGAGAAACCAAGCTATGATTCTAAAAAATCTGTCTTCATAACAATCCCTTAACATCTCTGTTGTAATAAAAAAAAAAAAAAAGGATAATTAGAAAACCAAACCATGCTGTTCTTAAAGACTTTTATCCTCTCCTGTTTATGCCCGAGAATGCCAAATGATTTGCATTTCTCCACTGGGCCCCCCACCATTTTATTGCACAAGGACTGATTTTCTGCAGCAACCAGGATGTGCTCTAGTGCATACTGAGTAGCTGTGTTCAGTGTAATGCCTGCCAATATAAAGGCAACGTATTCCAGCAAATGTCACATTCTGGGAAATTTCAGATTCCACTGATACTTAACTTGGTCTCTGATAATGTTGCTCTGTAGCTGGGTGAAAGGTGCCTCTTGCTTGACCTTGTTGTAAATAAATGGAGCAACTTCCCATGGCATGAATAATCTGGGCCAAAGCCCTACTGCTTGTTCCTTTTATAATTGGTGATAAAGGCTATTAAACAGAATGCTTGCCTTATTTGGACAGTGGGTGTGAGGGTGTTGAAAGGTTACCATGCACAGGTGGCAAAGATGGTATTTCCATTTGGAAACAGGAAGTTCTAAGTTCCAGACATGGAAATAACGAGGTGGAGGGGCTAGTACTCTGCCTGGCTACAGCCTTGTGGGGCTAATCTCTCTAGGTTAGCCCTTCAAACAAAGCAGCAGCACAGTTCAGAGGATGTTTCAGAAATTAAACTTCACTAGTGCCATGGAGAAACTTTTTTAATCTGTTGCTTGTAGGAAAAATCTAAAGCCTTTGGAGAATAGCCCCCAAGATCAAAACCAGACTTTCTGAATACAAAGAAGTGAATGTCTACCTTGTAACAAGTAGCCTGGGCAGAGCCAAAGGTATTACTAACCTGTACTGGAGGAGGAAGGGTAATTCACTTTGACAGCCTTTGGTTTGTCATGAAGTCTGCATCTGAGTTTGCTCCTCTGCCCCCTTGCCCCATCTGGCAGAAGTAAGAGGAAGGGAGCTATGTTTGCATTAAACCTCACATCAGAGTTTGAGGATTTTTTTGTTTGTTTTTTAAAACCCTATTGCTTAGGCAGCCTGTTGTCCTGTTGCACTTGCTGTATGTGCAAGAATGGTGGATATCACTGAGAGAACTCCCTACAAATAAATCCGGTGGCTGAAGGACAGAGGTGAAATGGGAGTCCACAGCAGCTAGGTAGTACGGATAGGAAGGTGTGTGGGTGCTGCTCAGCAGATGCCATGGCTTTCCCCGTGCTAACAACCAAGAGCAGGTAGCTCTCATGGCACCGGAGCAGGTGATCT
Organism: Semnornis frantzii; assembly: GCA_013399775.1. Lineage (NCBI taxonomy): Eukaryota > Metazoa > Chordata > Aves > Piciformes > Ramphastidae > Semnornis > Semnornis frantzii. Next base: position 30,976 of record VWYK01052794.1, read on the forward strand.
GCTACAGGGAGGTAAAGAATGCACTCCACGGCTACCATGTGACTTGCAAGGAGGCTCATTTTGTTGGGTTTTGGTTTGTTTTTTTTTTTTTTCTCTCCTACCAGCATAGAAGTGCAGAGAATACTGGAATAAATCAAATTCACTTTATCAGTGCCTCTTTTTAGGTTCCTTCTATGTAATTTTGCAGCTACTCCCAGCTGAGCAGAGGGGTTATTATTTCAGTGCAAGGCTCCACAAACTCTGCCTGAAAGGCACTTCTCAGGACCAGGTCTATATCTCTTCACAATTGCATGCAGGCAGGAAATAGAAAAGTGCATCCGTAAAGTCAGGCATTTCAGTAGCCTTTGATTTTTATTTTAAGTATGTTCAGATCTGGGTTTGGCTTGTTTCTCTCCGAATATTGATTGAGTGGTGATTGCAGTAGTGATTCACTTGAAAGTTTGGAGAAGAGCCTTTATTTTCGTCATGTATATGCATGTAAATAGGACTGCTGGTGCCAGGCATATTTATTTAGCCAATTATGTATGTGCAGCGACTTAATGGGAATGTGACAAGGAGAAAGTGAATACTAAGTTTCACAGGCAGTTGATAAACATGGTTTATGTCTTTACTACTGGAGCCCAGTTACTCCTAAGTATCAAGACAGTGAATATAGCTAAATGAAAAATCATTAAAAAAAAAAAAAAAAAAAGAAAACAGGAAGAAATTGTACACTTTTTGCATAACTTCTAGCTTAATCTTCTTCCTGTATTTCTTTGGAGATGAAGCTTATATCGCTCTGATTTATAAAATATCTGAGACAGAAACGCTGTTGCATGACACAACAGTGTCCTAGCACATGGCCTCCAGAGAGCTCACTCTAGGTGCACGAGGAACCCCTGAAACACTGAACTCATTCAGCAAATTTCTCTTTGCATGATACTAATGATCTGTTACTCCCTAATAAAAACTACATTAGCTATAACTTTTCAATGGGTCCAGCACTGAGAAGGTAAAACTGACACTTGAATAGCAGGGGAAAGTACTTCTAATCCTGTTAATGTGTGTGGAGACTGGCAGTCCGAGTACACTGTGGAAGAAGCAAACCCTTCCGTGGAGCAGGCCTTGTGCTAAGCAACAGGTACCCTGCTTGCTCTCCTTGATTTGCTGGAAAGAGTGTGGCCATCACTATGGCAACATATGTGATGTCAGAAATTCAAAGCAACCACGACTGCCTCATTTTGTTCATACAGGAAAGATGAAATGTAAAACAGGAAGAAAAGATTGCTTAAGCCACCTTCCAAACTGAAGATGCTAATGGATATGAGAGGCGAGAAATGGTTAAAGATGTAAGATCACTTTTAGGAGAGTGATACACTAGAATTTTAATTGGTAAGAGAATCCCACCTCAGAATGAGGCTGAGGGAATGGGCAGTAATAGTCACTGTTTTCTCAATACATTCAAGTTAAGCTGCTGTGAGTGCCCTGCTTTAGCAGCAGTGTTGGACTGGATGATCTCCAGAGGTCCCTTCCAACCCCCACCATGCTGGGATGCTAGACTGTTCTAGCATCTCCAGAGGTCCCGTGCAACCCCCACATGCTGCAAGACTGTTCCCAGATAGACTTTTTCCATTTTTGTCCTACAGCCATCACATTGGAGTTGTTTCACAGCTCTAGGAGTCATCAGTGCAAACAGAAAGCTCCAAAGATATTATGAATTAATCATAATTCTCTCTTTAGTGTGAACTAAAGCAACAGCCAAGATCTTGCCATCACCACCACCCAGTGACAGGCCCTCCAGCCTTCACTACTGTGTTACTGGATGCCAAGTACAGATAGACACTGTCCATGATTCTATTTCTTCTTTGAAGGATGGCTGAGGGACCTGGGGGTGCTCACTGTGGATAAGAGGAGGCTGAGGGGAGACCTCATTGCTCTCTAACAGCTCCCAGAAAGGAGGTTGGAATCAGGTGGGGGTTGGGCTCTGCTCTCTAGTCTCAGGCAATTGAAGAGGAAATGGCCTGAATTTGTGCCAGGGGAGGTTTAAGTTGGAGAGGATGAAAAATTCCTTTGCTGCAAAAGTGGTCAGGGGTTGGAATAGGCTGTCCAGGGAGGTGGTGGAGTCCCCATCCTTGGAGATGTCCAAAGGTGTGGCCATCACACCTGGGGACATTGTTTAATAAGTGTGGTGATCTTAGGTCTGTGGTTGGACTTCATGATCTTAGAGGTCTGTTCCAGCTGAAACTATTCTATGATTCAATGGTTAAAAATAATTACAATGTTTGCCAAGTATCATTTTACTGACTGGGCAGCCTACATCAGCACTGGTAGTCAGGTAAGCCCTGCCAAAGGAGGTAAATTTTTGCTTTCTGTGGCAGTCATGCACCAGACATTTGAAAAAGTAGCAGAGGTATTTGTTTATCTGAGATCTTATACAATGCTAAGAAAGAATATTTGAGGGGTTTAATGGATTAAGTTGTTTTAATTTTCCTGCCATTCTATTTTGCAAACAGCAGGTTTTTTTCACTCAGTGCAGTTAAATTTACTTTATAGTCTCTCCCAAACATGTATTTCATTCCCAAATAGTTTACTGCAAAGCAGTAGTTTCTATGCAGCCAATATTTTACCGTTGATACATGAACAACATTACTTATGTCCACCTCTGTAGCATTACAGTGAGATTTAACTCCATCTTCAGGAAGAGAGGCTACATGTTAGCACATGCCTTAAATGACAGCGTCAACACAAGCACTTCGTGTGTCCTGTTAAAGATTCAACATGAGATCAAGGTTCCATTTCCTTAAAGACCACAAACTGGTTTTATGCTGTATATATTAAATGTATGGATCTAGCAACTGCATAATTACCCATCCTCTTAGCAGTTTAATAAGGAAAATCCCAGGAATGCTTTAGTATGAGAGGTAGTACTAGCCTGGATGCTGTGATTGAGAGTAATTGTTAGGAATACTTCCCCTTCTGGAGGTATTGTTTTTTACTCTATTAGATTTTGTGTTTCCAGAACTCTCTATAGTATCTCTCCAGGTATAAACCAAACTGTTAACTTGATATACTCCCTCTTTAATTCACAGTAGCAGTATATCAATAAGAACAAAGTATGCCATGTTCTAACATCATTTTGGGAAATAAACTGCTGCCTTTGACTACAGAATTAGCTTGTTTCTTGGACCAGATTTAACTATGACGAATGTTCTCAATATCCACATTACCTGTCTGTGACTGTTTAAGGAGATTTGGCAAAACAAGATGACAATAAATTCCTGCTGCTGTATTTAGAAAAAGCCTCAGGCATTTTCAGTGTAAACACAATTTTGAATATTTGATTATGCTTCTGTGGGCTCTAACAATGTTTCAAAGGAGAAAATGAGATACTATGTCTTCTTAGTCTAATTTATGTATTTTCTTCTGTTACGTTTTGCTTGTGTTCCTTTCAGACTCCTCTTCTGTGGATGTTAGATACAGCATATGCACAATTACTGGGATGGACTAAATCCCCTTTTTACTATGTGGAAGTGATCTAGGGAATTGAAAGCAGCCTGCATGAAGAAGTTGTTCGCTCAGCATGGGCAGCTGTTCTAAGTGGCTCTGCCCTGGCCCAGACTTCCAAAAGAATAATTGTCTTTAAAACATTTTACTGTCTGTTTTAGTCATGAATTAGAACCCGGACACTCCCTCCCAGATTACTATAGAGCACAAACAATGGAAGGATATAAACACTGACAGACAAGTTATCATGTCAGCTATCTGTGGTAGCAATCTGTGACTATTCTCCTAGAGCGCAACAAACATGCGGTAATTTAAGACCCTTTCAATGATACCTCAATTTTGGCTTGCCTGGAGTTGTGATATCTGCCTGTAAGCACGGCGAAACTCATACTTTATTTTACAAAGGGCTCTAAAGTAATGAAATTGTCACCATCCTGAGCAAGATCCAAGCTTGTAACCTGGGGTTGAAAGACTGTTTTTCAAACTTCTAGTCTTCGGTTCCCCAGACAAATACAAACAAATGCTCCCATTTTTAGCTTGGAGTGAGGCTCATTATCTGATATTTAGGAATTGTGCAGTAGTTATAGTATAGCTGTAGCTGTATAGGGAGACCCACACGTATAAAACAGAAAATTGGAGTCAGACTTGGCAGACTTCTGCCTGTATGCCTGACTCCAGCCCAGCAAATAATGCCTCAATTCAAACTAGTCCATCTTGTTGTATAATAAATACCTGAGTCCCATGATGAATTTCTAGTAGCCATAGTGATGGTACTGTGCAAATCAGATATAAAAATATAGCTGGTGAAAACCTGTGAAGGAAAAGAAAAAATAGCTTGGTATTATATCACATTGTAAATACCACATAGCCTGTCATTATCTGCATTGAAAAGCATCTTCTGCCTCCTACTATATGGGATATTAAGAAATAGGGCAACTGCAAATAACAGTTGCTATTCTTGCTGAATTCCTCATGCTGTCAGTATTATGAATCATAGGATTATCCGCATGCCCATCTCAGATCATATATGGAAGTTTATTTAAAATCTCTTTTTAAGAACTAAATAAATGCACTTTGCTGTTTGTATTTTCATCACAGCAATCTCTGTACTTTAAGTAAAAGACAAAAAGCCTCTAGCTAACATGCTCCTTCTGATTTCATGAAGGGCGAATTAATACATTGAGTCATTTCACTGAATGATGCTGGGAGAAAGGCTGTTGTTCAGAATCCTGTGCACTGACACAGGAAAAGTAGAAATAGCATCAGTCTGCCTGAAACAAGCATTTCTTCAGTAAGAGGTCTTTCAGTGAAGGCTGAAATGGTTTATGAAAATGGGTCTTGACCTCATTTCCCCATTTGTGTTGACAACTGGATAATTCTTCAGCATTTCTGTCTCTAAGTTCTTCTCTCCCTGCTAGTCTTCCATGTAACTTCTGATGGTGAAGCTTTATTATCTTCAGCTTCTCGAGCTGAGTTTATTCAGAAGTACTAGAGAGGACTCATTACTCCTTCTGCAAGCACTAATTCTTGTGAGGGTTGCTGATGTTTTCTTATTAAACACATGGCATTTTGGGAGTGTTGGGTTTTTTTGCAATTTCTATCCCTTTGAATAGGAATGAGGTCTGATACCACTAATGCTCCATTTAGTTCTGCTGTAGTATGGAGTTAGCATCAGTGCAATGCTGCTGAGATGCACAGCAACATTTGCATCACATACATGTACTGGCCCACAACAGGGAGGTGGAGTCAAACACAGCATATTGCTTGGTTCCTTCTATCCTGTCACTGGCACATTCTGCAGTGAATTTAAATTACTTTTAATAATGTATCTGCAGAAATATTTTAGTCAAATGTTGCTGCAGTTATTATTTGTTCCTATACTGCATGTAGCTTTATTTTTGTAATCATGACTTTTCCAGTGGAGATTAAGTATCAAGGAAATAAATCGGCCCTGCTGCTCAGGGAAAAGTTTGGATTGCTGAGCTGCGATGAGTTGTCAGATAATCTCCTCTAAATAAGAGGTTTGGGGTTTTTTGGGGTGCGTTTTGTGGACAGCTTGGGGGTTTTTGGGTATTCTGTGAGATTTCAGCCTGGTTATTTTGGACGTGAACACACCTCTTACTTGAATGCGAGAACTAAGAGATTTTACAGTACTTCCTGTAGGACTTGAGCACATGAAAAATCCATCCAGCTGGCAGGTTAGCAATACTGAGCTAAAGACACCAGATGAGGCCAGGAGACTTTAGAGGTTTTAACCCTACCTTTCTTTTAGAAAGAGTATTCTAGAGGAAATAGTACATGGCCAGGCCAACAAATAATACTTTTTCTCACATGTGCCATTTAATTTTTTTTTTTTTTTAATGCTGCTGTAATAATTTACATTCTTCTGCTAATAATGGATGGAGAAATATGAGGCTTTTGGAGACAGGAGAGACCAGTGACACAGTTTGCCTTTTCCTTGGATTAGTGATTGTCTGTGGAGGTATTTTTACTAAGTACAGATAGCACCAGTTCTGAATGCATTTTCCACCAAAGCAGAAAGTTATCCTTGATGCAAATAGATGCTGGTCGTTTGTCCTATAAATGTACCTATAAATGTACTTAACTGTGCTGCTTAAAGTGCTGGACTACAGCCATTTTCAAAATCTCCTTCTAGCTAAATCTATCTCAGTCTTCTAGCACATGTATTAATCTAAAATGTACGTGTATTCCATATCTATTTTTACTTGGATTTTCCAAAAGCTGCCACAGTAAGTGTTCCTTCATTAGACTTTGCTTTCTCTCTCCAGTGAACTGGGTCTGCTCACTTCATCTCTGTCTCAACTTTACATTTGGAGCTCTGCTGTTATATTTTCCTCTGTCCCAGACTTTATTGCTGCTTTTATTACATTCAGATTTAGAGCATGGAACACTCGTGTGAATTGTCACACAACACTGCTTATATTATAATGTGTTTCACAGGTTGCATTGGGCAGGGATTGAAGATCATTTGAGCAATCCAGAGACAGCTTTTTCTGTCCCGTATTTGTCTTAGGGCCTGCCCATAGTTTGATTCTTTTAAAATAAAAGGTCCTAGTGAAATCTTAACAATTAGTTGCATGACCACTTCCTTTTTACAGAGCATTTGTTTTGGCTCACTGAGCACTGATGAGGTGTAGATGCCTGCAGTAATTCTTTAGATGCATGTAAAAACCCATGGGCTTGGGCAAACTGCTATGACTAACTTTTTTGTTCATTTCTCAGGCAGCCTCTCATGCACGAAAGCTCCCTTTGGAACAGCCTCTCAAACCCAAATATTTAAACCATTCTTGCTGTATTGCAGCAGTAGCCACTGCTCATCTTTTATTTTTCACTGAGTTTTGGTTCATGCACAGGTGTGGCATTAGCACTGCTGCAAGAGGCAGGGAGAGGAATGCTGTCCCAGGGAAAAAGGTACAAACCAGAGCATGGCAGGATGGGGTAAGAGGAGCAGGGCATCTGCATGGAACACCCTGGAACCCATCACTCTTCTGTACTTCACACGTGTAGTCCCCAACACGTTGTTGCTTGGGAGGTGCCCAGTGATACCACTGAGGGAGTGCATGCCCCCCACTTCCCCAGCCCACAGGATAAGCACAGATCGAGAGTTCGTACCTCTAGCTACTTTTGCCACATTTTTTCAGCTGTTGGTATGGATACACACAAACTGTTAAGAGTCCTTTACAAATAATCTGCTGCAAAAACTGCCCCTCTGAAAGCCCTCTGGATCTGGCTTTGGGTTAGTCAGGGCTTTGCCACTTTGCCACCCCTCATCCCCCAGGTACAGCAGTGAAGAAAACTCACTTGGCAGGAACAAAGCCAGAGCGGCAAAGTGCTTTTGGGAAGCAGCCGCACCGGCAGCCCCACAGCTGCGAAGTACATGCAAAGAAGCAAGAGGGGCTCCATTGGAGCCGCTGGGATATGCTCACCATTTGTAGCCTCTGCCTTGCTTAAACTTGAGGGTGAGCCCTGTCTCCAGACACAGGAGAAGGTTGAGCAGTGCCAGCAGCCAGTACTTGGAGTCTTTCTTCGCTGCAGTTACTCTCCAGACCCCGATGACAGAGTGCAACACAAAGAGCAGGCGAGTAACCAGAGCATTGAGCAGCACGATCAACTCCATCCTGGAGCAGCCCCCTCCCCTTTACCCCGCACCGCAGGGGCCCAGCGCTTTTTAGGAGTCTTGGGAAGTTGCCCTGGGGATCCCTGGGAAGCGTGCGCACCACAGACACATAGATCTCTTCTCTTCCATCTCGACAGAGGGGCCCATTATAACAAAAAAAAAACAGCCTTGCCCCTCCCCCAGACTTCCTGAAAACTTTTAGAGGGAAGAAGAAAAAAAAAAAGGCTTAAGTTTCCAAGCTACAGCGGTTTGTAGCGCTCAGTGCAGCGCTCACCACGGCGAGGCAGGGGGGCGTGAGGAGCTTCTCTGTCCGCTCTCTACCATCTGCTGAAGGACTCAAAGGCAGAGAGGCTTCTGTCTCACGCAAGGACCATCTTTCTGGTTGTCCCGCTTGCCGCTGTCATCTCGTAGGTTTCTAGCGGGGACAAGGTGTGAGAAGCACTGTTAATTTGAACATGCCTTGCTAAAAGCTCCACTGCATCACTGAGACTGCAAACCCTGCTTTCCTTTCCCCCCTCCATGAAAGATATAATTCACATCTGAGAACTTTCAAAAATTCTTCATTCAGCATTGCACAAAAAAAAAAAAACCAAAAAAAAAAAAAAACCAACCACGGAAATGTGATCGTTGTGTCAGTTACCTCTAGACTGACCTTCAGTCAGTACGGAAACAGTTTATAAAGTACAGAGTATATTTAATAAGTGCTTTGGCGCTTCTCGGAGTGCTTATAAATTTTATTTCAATTTACACTAGGGTAGCCAAATAGAAATTTCTTCTTGATCAGAATGGTCACTGTGTTGCTCCAGTTTTGTGTGACTTTATTACTGAAGAACTTGGATTGAGATACATCACTGTAAAATACAAATAATTAAGTCCATGTAACATACTGTGGTACTCCAAAGGTCCTAACTTCCTAGCTGGCTTGATTTGAAATACCCTATTCTACCTTCAACATGAGGAGATATTCTTCTAATAGTTGTGACCTTTGTAAAATATTTTTCCTCACTTTCTACAGTCCAAGTTTTCCACACTGCAAAATCAATTTTTTTCCTCTATGAAGCACTGAGGCTGGTGCTGGGCAGCTGATATCCTTGGG
>VWYK01052801.1:0-12972 GCA_013399775.1 Semnornis frantzii
CCTCGTCTATGACCTGTACTTATAGCTCATAGTCTTTGCATGACTACTAAATGGCAAAGTGCACTGTCCCAGTTTGGGGCCATCAGCATACCCAGGAAGAGAGGACAGAAATGACTCTCACCCCTTTCCAGGAGTAAGAATGAGGATGTTGCACAGTGATTGGCAGTTTAAAGATAAATTCTATTTACAAGAGCATATATGCAAAAGGCAATCAGGTAGAATAAGTACAAAACCTACTAGGCCCAAACTGGCCTTCTAGAATCCTCCACCCCTTCCACCCTCAGTTGGCCTGAGGGTAGGCTGAAACTGCCCTCCCCAGTTGGGGTCTACAAGGCTTCAGAGGGCTGCAGTGACACAGCTCAATTCCCTACCAGCTGTCTCCCCCATGAACCATGAGATAAGAATACGTGCTGTTTTCGGAGAGCAGATACAAGGCAGGGAAGAGAAAGAGGAGAGATCAGCCTGGCACTATCTTTTAAGCTGTGATACTGGAAAATGGAATAGAATAACACAACTACAATATTGTGGGACAAGCAGGTCCATCCCCCCAGTGGGTCTCTGTCCCTATGGTTTTGGTAAGAGGGACCTAGGATCCCTCAAACTACCACATGCACTCTGTGGTTCTCAGTCTGTTCCCATCAGAAACCTGAAAAAGGAAAACAGGGGGTGAGTGTTGCAGAATCACTGAAATATCATGTCAGGGGTGACCAGAATGGTGTGGAATCAGCAGAACTATCACATCAGGGGTGACCAGAATGGTGTGGAATCAGCAGAACTATCACATCAGGGGTGACCAGAATGGTGTGGAATCAGCAGAACTATCACATCAGGGGTGACCAGAATGGTGTGGAATCAGCAGAACTATCACATCAGGGGTGACCAGAATGGTGTGGAATCAGCAGAACTATCACATCAGGGGTGACCAGAATGGTGTGGAATCAGCAGAACTATCACATCAGGGGTGACCAGAATGGTGTGGAATCAGCAGAACTATCACATCAGGGGTGACCAGAATGGTGTGGAATCAGCAGAACTATCACATCAGGGGTGACCAGAATGGTGTGGAATCAGCAGAACTATCACATCAGGGGTGACCAGAANGGGAGGTGTCCCTGCCTATGGCAGGGGGTTGGAACTAGATGATCTTTGAGCTTCCTTCCAACCTTACCATTCTATGATAAAGAAAGGCTTTCAATATAGTCACCATCAGGCACCCTGTTTTGCTAAGCTACATCTTTGTTTTTCATAACTACCTTCTACATAGCTACCCTCTTACCTTGAATGATTCATAGCAGCAACCAGCTGCACTAGCAGCTCTCCCTTGTTAGCGGGACACAATAGTTGAGTAGTGAAAGTTTTTAACAGACAGCAACCTCAAGGAATAATAGTTATTGCTGAGTAAGCTTTCACTTAAAAAAAAAAAAGTATTTATTTTTATTTTTACATTCACATTGAAGGTGACTTTGAACAGAGTTGCCTTCCTCAAGGAAAGTTAACTCAGTGTCAGTCTCTAAGGCTTCTTGTGAAAATGCTACTTGAACATTTAGAATATAGCAAGGGAGCTTGAAAAAGCTCTATTGAAGAGTGGGTTTCAAGTAAAGGTGTTCCAGTGTATCTGTTCCATAGCAAACTTTGCACAGCTGAGCATGCGATTTAGCCAAGTTTGCATCCATGGGAGTCATCAGCTGCATAAGCAAGCTGACAGAAAGGAAACTGGTGAAATCCTGTAGTCTTACAAGTAAAATAACCAAAGATATGCTTGAATCCAGACTACCCAGGGTAAGAAGGTGAGATTTGGCTTTACTGGGGTTGATGGCTACAGGCACAGTGTAACTAGTTGTTGTTTGAAACTAGTTAAGGTTCCCCACTGCAAAGCCCCTTCCACTGTAGGACCTGCATGGCACAGTTGCTGAGATTTGCATAAGTTAAAACAAACACCACCACCCCCCCCCAAAAAAAACTAACCAGGAGAGATTAACACTACCTCATCCAGGGTTTATATTTGATACATTGCTAATTAAACTTGCCCTATCAAAATTAATCTGTGTTTTAAAAAAGTAGAGGAGATAGTGAATCCAAAAACTTCTGCAAAGATTTGCCGAACCTTATTGCCTAATAGAAGCTGCTTGCATGTGTATAAATACAAAACATAAAAAAAAAAAATATGAAGTATTAAATGATTGCATAAGGGCCTAACTTTAGACATACCATTTCAAAAGGTGTCCTGAGATCATTTGTTGGGTTTAGTCTAGAAATATAAATGCATTATTATTATTATTAATAATAATAACACATCCCTGAAATCAGTGAAGCACTTTCATGCAGTATGTTTTGAAGCCCTTGAACACTGGACTTGCATACCCATTTTTGCATTTACTAGAATGATGAAAAATGCTGTTTGAATGCATTTTTGCTTACCTCTGAAGTCTGTGGTACTAGCTGGATTAGAAATATTTTTGCCCCTTGGGGATGGTAGACACACACACAAATTTTTTTTACCTCAGCTCACAAACATGAGCCCAAAACTCAGCCTGCTAGCAGTGGCTATCTCAGCCTGATAGCTCAGCCTGTTAGCAGTGGCTATCCTGAATAAGAGGATTCATGCTGGCATTTTCCTTCATTCCACCAGTGGATGTCAACAGGGGAACAATGTGTGAAAGCCAAAACATAGTTTGGACAAGAGTGGCTGAACAAGACAGCAAATAGAATTATGTTACTGTGATTCTCACACGCCTTCAAATTACATATTTGTGGCCTAGATATTCACATGCTGTCTATCCGTGCAATGCCTAAACATGACAAATGTCAGTGGAGGGCTTTTCACCACCTTCCAGATCTCTTAATATGAAGATGTAGTCTCACAAGCACTGGGACTGAAGATGCTTTATTTCTACAGGTTGGTCCAATCTGGAGAGGTTTAAAAAGGTGAAAATGCCAACTGAAGTTGTGTTTTTCTTATCATAGAATCATAGAATGGTAAGGTTGGAAGGGACCTCAAGGATCATCCAGTTCCGCCCCCCTGCCGTAGGCAGGGACACCTCCCACTAGCACAGGTCACTCAAGGCCTCCTCCAACCTGACCTTGAGCACCTCCAGGGAGGGAGCAGCCACAACCTCCCTGGCCAACCTGTGCCAGTGTCTCATCACCCTCACTGCAAACAACTTCCTCCTAACATCCACTTTCAATCTCCCCTCTGCCGCTTCAAACCCATGGCCCCTTCCCCAGATAGGGAGTATTTATGACTCCTCCCTCCACATTGATTCTCCATTTTGTAATATTTTGGAGGAAATTTCACACGACTGCTTTCTCCATTTGGAGACAACAGCCTGTTCCCATAAAACATTCCAGAAATTAACTGAGGCTTCTTTAATGCATGAATTTTGGTTGAAATTAGAAAATGAAGAGCTCTTAGGAGACACATACATAGACACAAATGTACATCTATAGGTACACATGCAAGCTTGGACAGCCTGAATTTGATTTTCATACAAAACTAGATATGTGGAGGTGAAGGAGTAAGCAAAAAGTAAAAGTTTGGTCTAGTGATCACTGATTTATATCTAAAAACATTCTCAACAGTTACAGTTTGAAAGTTAAAGGAAGTTTATGGGGTAGCATATGCTGTATGAAGAGTGGATTACGGTGGCTGGAGTGGCATGTGCATGGAATGTTCCATTCTCAGAAGGGACTTCTGTACTTTTGCACTTGTCCTTTTCTAAGAGGTCCGGTGAGGTGCACAGGTTTTTAGCCTCAGAAGCAGGTACAATCAAATTGAAAAGATGGAGTTTGCTGCTTTCTGAAATTTGCCCCTGTTGAAGGTGTCTTTGCCTTCTTTTGCATTTGAATTTGGATGTACAGAAATATTCACAACTGCCTAATACAGCTGATATCTATAGTCTATTTCTTTTAAATATTGCTTTGATAAAATAGACAGAGTTTCATCCTGTGTAATGGGAGCAATTTGTGCAGTGTTGCTCAGTGTACCTTTTTACCATAGCCAACCAGAAACGCTGTAGGATGGCACACCTGTCAGTCCTCCAAACTTCCTCCTCACAGGTTAACTCACCTGTGGAATTAAAATGTCAAATCCCACCTGGCAGTGCCTGCATCTGTGGTTGCTTCCTGATAGCACACTGTGCACACAGGATACTGATGATTGTGAGGAGAAGAGCAGAAAATGGATTGAGAAAATATTTTTTATTTGTTGGCTAGGAGAATCGTAGAGTAGAATCATAGAATGGCAAGGTTGGAAGGGACCTTAAAGATCATAGAATGCTTCAGACTTTTGGAAGAGACTTTTAAAGGTCATCTAGTCCAACCCCTCTGCGTTGAGCAGGGACACCTTTGACTAGATCATCCCTGTGCAATCTGACCTTGAGTGTTTCCAGGGGCTTCTGCCACCTCTCTAGGCAACTTATTCCAGTGTTTTGCCACTCTTATTGTAAAAAATGTCTTCCTTAAGCTATGTATAAATCTACTCTCCTTAGGTTAAAACCACTGTCCCTTGTCCCACTGCAACAAGCTAAAGTGCTGAAAGGACTGTCCCCATCTTTCTTATAGGCCCTCTTTAAGTAGTGAAAGGTCACAATAAGATTCCCCTGCAGAAGAAGAAATAATGTTACATTAACCTGACGTAAATATCCATACAGATATTGGAGTAATCTTCATTCTGCTTCATTTACATTCCACTCTTCAACGTTCTGTGTTACCTTTTATACATTAAATAGTACATGCAGGTATATTTCTAAAGGAGGCCTCTTTAAGAAGCAGAAAGATGAGCAATAATTTGTTTTTAAAAAGTCACAAACATTTACTCTTTTGCAACTTAAAAAATCATTTAATTCTTCTTAGCTGGACTTATCTCTCTTTTTAGTGTGAGGATCATATATGGCCAAAGTATAGAAGGGCAGTGGTGTAAAATGACATGGATTGCTTTGCAGCAAGGCCAGAAAAGAGCCTATTTGCAACTTTTGCTTCTATACAATGTAGAGAGTGTGCTAAGCTGGGAGTAGGGGAGAAGACCACCACTATTTCACATGAAAGTGGAAAACGTGAGGGAGACAGGGAAGCTGCAGGTTCAAACAAGGGAAAATTTAAGGAGAAAGCATGTAAGAATGAGAAAATAAATTACTCAGGGAAAAGCCAAACAAAAGGAAATAAGAAATTGAAAGAATTTAAAAGAACATTGGGTAGGATTTTCTTAATTGAAATAATCAGGGCTTTACTGTCTTCACTCAAACTCTTCCCATGTACGCCAGCAATACGTTGTGCAAGGGACAAAATCACTCTGGAATGAGAGAGATGATTGAAAAGAAAGAAAAGGGTGTGGAAGCAAGAAGACAGCACATTTAGGTCACAGAATGTAATTTAATTTATGTTCCAGAAACACACATGTATTTCCATAACAGATGTTTTTGGGTATCTAAGTTTGGGTGAAAGGGATGGGATGGCTGGTTATTTCGAGCACTCCTTTATATTGCTATTACTAGATAATGACCTTGGATGATGTAGTTAAATATTAGAGTTGCCATGGTTGCTAGCTATATCTTATATTCTTAGCACTGGCTGGGTTTTTTTCCTCCCCCAGACAATTCTAATATAACTCTCCAGAAAATATCATTTGAGCCCCACCTGATTTAGGATCAATCCTTTTCTTTGCCATGGATGTGATTTATTTTCCTTCTTTTACACATACTACACTAAAAATGCAGTGGAGATGTTTGCTTAATTTTGTGGGATTCTTTTGCATGCTTTAGCATGCATAGTCTCATAACCATAGGACTGTCTCTGTGGTCTCAAGTTCAGATGGTTTCTCTGATAGGTACACTATTGTTACGCTGTCTTTCCCAACACTGTTGAGAAACAGTCTTCAGACTTTAGGACGCTGCAGAAAAAGACCACAGAAAGCAACAGAAAGTAAACCACAAAAGCAACCTTTTATCTTAATAATTTGCCCATTATAGACTGGATTTTTCATAGAATCATAGAATGGTAAGATTGGAAGTGACCTCAAGGATCATCTAGCTCCAAGCCCCTGCCATAGGCAGGGACACCTCCCACTAGCACAGGTCACTCAAGGCCTCCTCCAACCTGGCCGTGAACACCTCCAGGGAGGGAGCAGCCACAACCTCCCTGGGCAGCCTGTGCCAGTGTCTCACCACCCTCACCATAAAGAACTTCCTCCTAACGTGTAGTCTAAAGGGGCAGAATCACCTCCCTTGCTCTGCATGTATCCAAAATATGTGTTACTTGCCAAAGAGTGGAAATTCCCACTTTTCTAACACAGAGACAATTCAGCTTGCCTGATTATGGTAGTGAATACTTGTATGTGCTGGCATCTGAGACACACTTCCATTTATATTTGAGCAGGCTCTCTGATTGTTAAAAAAAATAATTTGTAGACTTTAAACAGAGAAGAGCAGTCTCCTCAGACAGCAGTTAGCTTACAGGGTCTCATGATTCCTCGTGATGTGAAACCCATGTCAAATAGGGGAGGAGAAAATGAACACCAGACATAGACACATTGGCTGTGAAGCAATGTGTGGTGCCACAGATGCATGATCTGAACACATTGTTCATGACAGAAGGAATACAAGTCTGCCTCTTTGCACTGTGGAGGCTCTTTTCCTTGAATCCAGTCCGTTTCCAGATACACTTATCTCCAGACAGATTTATCTTCTTCATCTCTAACTTTTCTCGGTATTTAGTCATAGAATATTAGAGTTATTTAGATTGGAAAAGACCTTTAAGATCATCAAGCCCAAGCATTGTTGGTCTGGGTTGATGAAAAGCTCAACATGAGCCTGCAGTGTGAGTGCAGCCCAGACAGGCAACCGAGTGCTGGGTTGCTTCAAGAGTAGTGTGGGCAGCAGGGCAAGGGAGGGGATTGTGCCCCTTTGCTCTGCTCTCCTCAGACCCTATCTGGAGTCCTGTGTGCAGTTCTGGACCCCCCCAGCACAGGAAGGACATGGAACTGTTGGAGCCAGTGCAGAGGAGGCCATGAAGATGCTGAGAGGGCTGCAGCAGCTCTGCTGTGAGGACAGGCTGAGAGAGTTGGGGCTCTGCAGCCTGCAGAAGAGAAGGCTTCCAGGAGACCTTAGAGTAGCCTTCCAGGATCTGAAGGGGGCTACAGGAAGGCTGGGGAGGGACTATTGACAAGGTCTTGGAATGCCAGGACAAGGGGCAATGGGTTTGAAGTGGCAGAGGGGAGATTGAAAGTGGATGTTAGGAGGAAGTTGTTTGCAGTGAGGGTGGTGAGACACTGGCACAGGTTGACCAGGGAGGTTGTGGCTGCTCCCTGCCTGGAGGTGTTGAAGGCCAGGTTTGGGGGGGCCTTGAGTGACCTGTGCTAGTGGGAGGTGTCCCTGCCTATGGCAGGGGGTTGGAACTGGATGATCCTTGAGGTCCCTTCCAACCTTACCATTCTATGAGTATTACTGTAAGGGAATGCTGTTCTCTGCATGGGCAGTCATTAAGGCCAGGACAAGAAAAATAATTTCCCTAAGACCACGCTGGGATTTTCTTCTGCTCAGCAATGGCTTGTGGTTTATTGGTTTATGATGCAGATCACACTTGTTATCTCTTCCCACCCAAACCCCTCCCCAAAAAAGGAACACTTGAAGTGTAAATTACAGATGGCCTTAAAGCTTCAAGTACCTCAGAACTGTTTTTAAAAACTACTTTACCAATGCTGTTAATATTTAAACTCAGGGTAGCCGTTAACAGAAAACACAGATTACAGTGTTAGATCTATTTGTTAAGCATCCATAACAAAAGGTAGATGGTGCAAGAGCTTAGTATGGTGTTCTTTAACCTCTGGAAGCTAAGTTCAAATCCTGGATTAGATCAGAAGCAAATGTTAGTTACTGTCCTCACCCTTTTGTGAGCTTTGTAAACCACACCATTCATAACATTTAGCAATTCCCTGGTACTCTAAATTTAGATCTCAGTGGCAGGCTGGCAGTATTTGCCTGAAACATCACCCTGCCCTGTAAACAGGTGTTGATCCTGATGGGAAGGGAATAAGTAGGTTCTGCTGACTCAGAAGTGGGCAATTTTACTACCTCAGTGCGAGGAAAATGCTTTCTGCAAGGGAGGTCCTAGGGTGTGGACTGCAGCAATGAGTATACTTTTATTTTAATGCATTTATATTTTGTTTAATAGAGAAGCTAAATCCCAGGGGGAAAAAAAAAAAGTTCTTTGAGCTGCTCGAGTATTACTGGAGAGCAGCATGAAAGCTTTGCCTGCACATAACCTCATCTTATCAAATCAGGGCTGACATTCATTAATAGAGCTGTCTGAGTTTGCACACTGTCTGTCTGTGCCACTCCTGGATCACATCCAAATAGAGCAGTTAGTACCTTTTTCTTACACGTACTAAAAGTGCTCATGGAAAAGTTTTAGCTGCTTTTAAGACTCTGATTAGTTATCAGTGTGTTCACTGCATATCCCTTTGAGAACCTCATAAGTGCAGGAAAAGTAAGGATGAATAATTTTGAATTCATTTGTTTGGAACACTACCGACTCAACAGGCTGTAATTTCAAAGAGCTTAGTTTAATCCTTCAGTCTGGATTGCACCAGTAGAATAATTGCGAAGAAATATTGCTGGAGCTCTCTTTCAATCCCAAGAGACAAAAGTCCTCTAGAGGAAGCCCTAAGAAACTGAAGTGATTAAAGCTGCTGGACTTGTAGAATCTCATGGTCCCTAAATGCATTTCTCACTCTCTAAAGTATCCATGCAATTACAGCTTCGTGGCCATAGTCTCATTAATAGGAGATGGAATACTGTCTAGCAAGATCATTCACTCCTGGCCAAATTGGACATTGGTTGATTTAGAAAAGAGAAACTAATCTGTTGCTAATGGCTTGCTGGTTTTAAAAATTTTTCCAGCTGTATTGTGCCAAATGTTAATAGAATTCTGAACAAAAACACACCCTGGATATCTTCTCTCCAAGACCTGACTGAATATACCTTTTACCTGGTGAAAGGAAAGAGAAGAGCCTTTGCTGCAGCATAACTGATGGGTATCATTTTGGTATAAAACATAGCCAATATATTTAACTACAGGAGACTTTCTTTATGCTGCAAATTTTGGATGGTTTTAAATTGCTGTTAATGGCTGCTAACTCTTTTCTTACTGGGTTTCTTGGTTGGTTGGATGGATGGAGTGCAGTGTGTGCATGCAGCCCAGACAGCCAACCAAATCCTGGGCTGCAGCAAGAGCAGTGTGGGCAGCAGGGCAAGGGAGGGGATTCTGCCCCTTTGCTCTGCTCTCCTCAGACCCCAGCTGCAGTCCTGTGTGCAGTTGTGGAGCCCCCAGCACAGGAAGGACATGGAACTGCTGGAGTGGGTCCAGAGGAGGCCACAAAGATGCTCAGAGGGCTGCAGCAGCTCTGCTCTGAGGACAGGCTGAGAGAGTTGGGGCTCTGCAGCCTGGAGAAGAGAAGGCTTCCAGGAGACCTTAGAGTAGCCTTCCAGGATCTGAAGGGGCCTACAGGAAGGCTGGGGAGGGACTATTGACAAGGGCTTGCAATGACAGGACAAGGGGCAATGGGTTTAAACTGGCAGAGGGGAGATTTAGACTGGATGTTAGGAGGAAGTTGTTTGCAGTGAGAGTGGTGAGACTCTGGCACAGGTTGGCCAGGGAGGTTGGGGCTGCTCCCTCCCTGGAGGTGTTGAAGGCCAGGTTGGAGGAGGCCTTGAGTGACCTGTAGTGGTGGGAGGTGTCCCTGCCTATGGCAGGGGCTTGGAACTAGATGATCCTTGAGATCCCTTCCAACCTTACCATTCTATGATTCTGTGGATGGGTGGATGGATGGGTGGATGGATGGATGGATGGATGGGTGGATAGATGGTGGGTGAGTTTCTTTAATATGGAGAACATAGCAGTGTGCCATGGAAGTTTCTTATTTGTGACTCCTTGAACTCCAGTGACTGTAACTGCAAATAGTCAGCTAAACAATGGGCAAATTGCTATCACTGAAAGCTGTAGTAAGGACCCAAATCTAAAAGAAAACCAGACAGAAGTGTTTTTCAAAAGCCAGGTGCCTACAGTTTTGCTTCTGTGAGTGGTAGTTTTGCAGCCATAAGTAATCTAAGTGATCAGCAAATACTGAAATGTTATCATTTCATTACTATTTTGACTGTGTCAATAGAATTACTGTAGGAATTTCCTGAAAGCTGTAATGGCTTAAAGTGAAGCTGGCATGAGGCAGGATGGTATGAATAGCAGCAGATTAAAACTCACCCTATGTCAAGGTCTGATTTGACAAGAGGGCTCTTTTAAAGATTGGAGCAAAAGCTATGACTTTGAAGGCATTACATTTTCTCACTGATGGTCTACAAGTGTTGTTTTGACATGACTGAGAAATAAGGTCACAGGGGTATGAACAGTTAAAGATTAACTAATCTCCAAGATAGAATGATCAAAGAACTAAGAACCTTTTAGAAGATAATTTCTGTAGGAGGGGTGAGTAAATGACTTGACTTAAAGGGAAAGGAAAAAAAAAAAAAGGCAGAGGCTAGCTTAGGGCTGCTGGGTAACTAAGTGGAGAGCAATTAGATAGCCTGTGAGTTACTCAAGCCTTCAGTGTGTTTTGTTTTAAGACCTCTTTTATCTCGACTTGCGCTGAGGTAATTTCAGCTGATACTATACAGGAGACTCCAGCTCCTGGCCAGCTCTGGGAATACAGGGCACTGTGTGACTCCATCCAGAAATAAGCACCAGCTTGAATCCTCCAGTGTCTGCTCTCTAGAAGACCAGGAGGGGTAGGTTTTCAGCTCTGTCACTCTTCCTCAGCAGTAAGACTAAGGTATGAGCATAAACTCCTAGAAACAATATATAGAGAGTTCAGATTCGTGTGCCTAGTTTTTAATAGAATAATTTTTCTTTGTAGCACTGAAAGGCAGACCATGTGTACTTCACAGAATTTACAGATGAATTAAAAACCCCTCCCTCTCTTTGAAATTTAATACTGAAAAAAAGAAAGAAATTGTAATTCTTTCAGCAAAATATTAGCAGGTGGCTTCCCGGAACTCGATTCTCCTCTGTGAATTGCATGTTCCAACTCTCAGTGGAATTAGAGACACTTGAAGGTCCTCAGCATTTTGCCTGTTGGGTTGCTGAAAAGCAAAACTGTCAGAGACTTCATATTTTAAGGGGAAAAAGAGGACTCTAACAAATTAATTTTCTAGGTCTTTCAGAAGAGCTCAGATAACACCATGTGAGCAACCTATACTCCAGCTTTAACCTAACATATGATGACAAATTTTATGCATACTGCCAATTTTAATCTTTGTTTGTTGATTTTTATTTTTGTTTTCCCCACAATTGTCAGAAAGGAGCTGATTGCCAGGCTGGAAGAAGTGGAAAAGGAAAGCATGGATGCTGCTCAGCTGGCTAAGGAGTACGCAGAACTGACAGAGGAGAACCGAACACTGAAGCTGGCCCAGACACAGTGTGTAGAGCAACTGGAAAAGCTCAGGATACAGTACCAAAAAAGACAGGGGTCCTCATAACTCTCAGCTAGCTTATGTGAGGCAGTTCATACAGGATTGGTCCTGTGCTGGAAAGTGATTTTAAAATAAAGGTCTGTTTAATATGTTATAATACTTTACTACAGATACAGAGTATGTGGAAGTCTATATTTGATTTAATGCTTGTCAGCCAGTAGCTTAATATAATGGATATTTCATCCATTATATAATGGATATTTTATTTCAAGTAACATAATTGAAGTTAATTTATCCCCATTATATGTTCTAGTAGATCAGGTTTCTTTTCTAAACATATTTCTTCCAATTTAAGAAGATATGGACACACTAGAGAATGATATAAATAGTCTCTGTGTTGGGAATTTGGACCATACTAAGGCATACAGCAGGGACAGTGTTAATATATGGCATACATGTATGTTAATTTTAGTTTGCTGAAGATTTACTTTTTTTTTTTAATTATTTTGCTCACGCCTAAAGTGTTTGGAAGTTATCTTAAAGCAGATCTCCTCACTGGTAAAAACTATGCTTCGTTATCCCATGTCAGCTTTACACCAGAAATTGCATATTAAAAATTGAAGTAACATATTTTATTTTTTTTTTAATCAAATGAGGGCAATGCCAGAAATAACAGGCAAGCTATGAAATTAAAAGGAAACAGATAAGATCCAATTTTCCTTCCTCACATGTAAAGACAGATGAGAGTATTTTATTGTGCTTTTTTTTTTTGTCATGCAAAAAGTGAAAAATTAATATATGGATAATACTGTCAAATATTCAGCTGAGAATATGTCAGTAAAAGTGCTGTGATGATATTTTGTTCTTATTTTCAAATCTGTTTTGAAACACAGGTAGCTATAAGGAGGGACAGGAGTTCTGTGATATACAAATAACCCTGAAGTGAAAGGTTAGCTTTACTTGCTCTATTTATCCCCATATTTTCCTAGATCAACTGAAAATTCTTTGTTATACTTCCATTTCTATTCATACAGTATTTTTTTCATTAAAAGTGGATATAGAAAAGCCATTTTATCTTCTGAGTGTTCTTATATCCTCCTGAAATTTTAACTCCTCTTTGACAGATGCAGCTTGTTGCGCCTCCTGAGGCTGGAATGTAAATTGAGGTGTCATGAAATGTGTCTGAGTCATTGATAACTATGAACTTAAGCTTTCCACCAGAAATTTGGCTTTGATTACTACCACTAATCTATTAGAATAGAATAGAAATAATAGTATAATACATTATAATATGTTAATATTATTGTGTTGTGATGTAATTAATATAACATAACAATATAACATAGCATTATATAATATATCATAATATAATGTAGTATAATATAGTATAATATAATAATACTATAACCTAATGTATTATATTAGGTTATAATTCATATAACTAACCATAATATTATAATGTAATGTAATGTAATGTAATAGAATAGAATATATAATATTACTATAACCTAATATATTA